>OOFE01028190.1:0-14823 GCA_900323365.1 Monocentris japonica
GCTTTATTGATCGCTGCAGTGTTTGTATGTAGTCTGCATCGAGCTCAGCCCACGCTCAGCTCCACACAGCTCATTGTGTCCAACTCTCATTCACTTACCTACCCGTTACTATAGAGACCGGTGGAGAAGAATGCAGAAAGCAGGCTGGCAGACAGATAGACAGGAGACCTGGGCTGAATCTTAATAATGAAGGGAAAAGTTCATGGGTCTACACTGGGTTATATTGCATAACATGGCTGCAAGATGAAAATGACCGTACTGCCATGAAACCAACTTCTAAGGGATTGAGGAAAACAAGCTAATTTGCCCCATCAGCATCCATGCAGTTTTGACATTCCACAGTGGGTTTTGCATTGCGGTCATGCAACTAACTAAAGGGACCAAATGCAAAAACAAGTGACTGCAGCTAGGACAACTGACAGATAAACAAGAGAGAAAATGCTTTTCCTGTTTGCTAGAAATCAATCAATCAGTTGAGGATGAGGCATATTTTTTCCCGGCAGAAGTGATACAGCTGCATTTATCTCAGGCATCAAAACAAATCTTCCATGACAACAAAATATGGAATACAATATATATATATATAACATTAAAACCATTCGGCGGTAGACAGGGGTCAGCATGGGCACTCTGACCAGTCTGCAGCTACGCAGCCCCACACGCAGCAAGCTGCGATGCACCGTGTGTTCCGACACCTTTCTATCATAGCTAGCAGTAACTTTTTCAGCAATTTGTGCAACAGTAGCTCTTCTGTGGGATCGGACCAGACGGGCTAGCCTTCACTCCCCACACGCATCAATGAGCCTTGGGCACCCATGACCCTGTCACTGGTTCACCGGTTGTCCTTCCTTGGACCACTTTTGGTAGGTACTAACCACTGCATACCGGGAACACCCCACAAGACCTGCCGTTTTGGAGATGCTCTGACCCAGTCGTCTAGCCATCACATTTGGCCCTTGTCAAAGTCGGTCAGATCCTTACGCTTGCCCATTTTTCCTGCTTCCAACACATCAACTTCAAGAACTGACTGTTCACTTGCTTCCCAATATATCCCACCCCTTGACAGGTGCTATTGTAACGAGATAACCGATGTTATTCACTTCACCTGTCAGTGGTTTTAATGTTGTGGCTGATCGGTGTATTTATCCAAGTTACCAACTAGGCACTTGTCAGCCCCAGTTGGCTCTGTAAAGTAGAGGGTAGACCAAATTGAGAAACAAAGCGAACACGGCCGCCAGGGTCCCGAGAACGAAATATCTCACACAGTCATCGTCGGGGTAATCCGACATCCTCTGCCTGCGGTGCCATCGCACCTGCCCCTCAGTCCCATCTTCGTCTTCCTCGTCTCTCCTCAATGTCCTTGGTGCTTGCCGTGTTGGCCGCGGCCCAGTGCGGAACAAGCTGCGGGGGCCTTCGTCAAGCCCCTCCTCTTCTTCCTCCAGTTCCTGCCATATTAGAGCGGCCTGCGATTGGCGGAAACCTGTGTCAGCTTCTGGGAAAAGGCGTGGTCTAACAAGCTATGATTACAACGATAAGGCTTTCAGCCAATCTACCCCAGTTTGACAACAAACACTGCTATAGGCTTGGGGCAATCATTTCCCCTCATACTGCCCTACTGATTTTCAACGTCACAGTGTTTACACATGGTCAGACAAAGCAGATAATTTCATGGTACATTCCAGTCAGGGATGATGGGTGACACCTAAAGCCCCGAAGCTCAACTGGTCACCAGAGACAAGATTGCTTTCGTGTTTCAGCCCTCCAAAGCCCCAGCATTTACATTCGTCATTCCTCGTTTTCACTCGTTCATCATGCCTATTTTAGTTGAACTGTTGAACTGCCTCATCAGTCTGGTAGTCTTCTCTTTGGGGGGGGCAGGCATACGGATGCCTGGCATTTTGATTGGATTGTTCAATTAGTGGGCAGGGCCTTGGTGATGTCGTAATCAAACACCACACAGTAAGAAAGCCTAGAGGCAATGGCGGATGAAGATGTAAACACTGATCTTGCAACAGAAGCCACTATTAAAAAAGATGAATATACCTGCTCTAAAAGCTGAGCAGCACAAGCTTTTAAAAGCTTTTTCATTCAGGGACAGGATGTTATTGCGGTCTTGCCAACAAGCTTTGGTAAAAGCTTGATCTATCTACCAGCCCCATAATGGCACTGCAGCTCGGGGTCAGTTGATCGGGCGACATCTTGAATGGACATTTTTCGCTTTTTTTTGGGAGCCCTGAAGCATGGCTGCTAAAGCGAAATGGAGGCAGATGTTACATTCAGAGGTGTACAGGACTGTGTGGTATAACTGTGGATGAGGTCCACGCTACGTATAAATGGTAAATCCATATTTTAATGTTAATGTGCAGTGATGTTCATGATACAACCAACTTGTTGAGGCAATGGATGAGGTCAAAAAAGGTCACCTGAGGTATTCCTGTAAAGGCCGCTACAGCCTTCTATTTCTTTGCTGGAGTCTTTCTTGGACCTGAACAGATGCCGCAAGGCTTGCAAAATACCCTTTAAACAGAGCTGGCATGAATTATCGTTTGGGTTTGTGGTAGCTATTACAAAGCTATCACGCTGTGCTATGTCTATGCTTTTCTTGAACCCAGCTGCGATTCCGAATAACATCATCACCTCCCTTGCTTATGATACCAGGACTGGAACATGATTGGCTGCAGGCGCAATCCAATCACCACTCAAGTACCTACCTCTATATTGACGTCAGAAAAAGCAACTAGATTGACATTTCCTCCAAATCTATGAAGAGCCAAAAATTTCAAATAAAATAGGTGCAAAAGAACGAGCAAAACCCAGGAATGACAAATGTACAGACTGGTGTATTGGAAGGCTGGGACCAGGCAAATTATGTCCGAAACACTGAGTAACAGTACGGGTCAGAAGGAAAAATTAAGGTGTAGGCCTAGAGCTTCATTTCAGTACCAGCTTAACATCATCTTTAAGTTTGGTATGATGAATGTTGGTTAGGGTAGCCCTTTTCATTCAGCAACAATCAGATTGACACAAAGACTGGCATCAGAAAATTGATTTATACATCGATTTGCCTTTAAAGTAATGGACAAAAAGTTAGGGAAAATGGTATGTCATCACTCATCCATAGTTTCACAGGAGAATCACTCATCACCCTTGCCCCATAGGATTACACAACATTTCACCGTTTAATCTCTTTACCAGCTCCACAAAGCTCCCCCTGATAACCTATGTGACAAGAGCTAGCTGAACAAGGACAAACATCCCTTTTATTCCTGTAGAGAGGATCTCATCTGGATGTTGAAAATAAACTGGGCCTCCTGAGAGGCAGAATTGGAGTTGGAAGGTCGGGAAGGTGAGGGGGAAATAAATCACGCTTTGCAAATTTTTTGTGGATTTTTTTTCTTGAAATGTTCTACTTCATAAGGATGTTTTAGTATATTCACACTTCTCTCCCAGCTTTATCCCACAGACCCCACAAGATCATCAGGTCTTTTTGGTCATTTATTTGTGTACACTGAGACACAATACATGAGACACTTTCATCACAACACCAATGCATCATCGCATGGATTCTCTCGTTTGAAATGAATTTGAACTTTCACTGGAGAGCAACACATTAAGTGTGATCATGATGTTAAGACATTTTATGTACGCAGGCCCTTGGTGTCATACAGCTTAGTGGCGTCCTCACCTGGCTGGCGGCGGCTCCTGCAGCAGTGGGTGACTCGACACCCAGAGGCCCCAGGAAGTGTGGTGGCCTCTCCACGGGGGAGTTTCGTCGGCGGTAGAACAGGACATAGGCGTAGCGTGTCACCACCTGGCTCTCCTCCACCATCGTCACTGTGCTGTCATCAAACAGGCGCCAGCCTGCAGGAGGGATGGTTGGGGAAAAAAGGAGAGAAATGAAAGGACATAAGGAGTGGTAAGGAGAGATGAGGGGGTGGGATGATAGAAGTGAAGAGATGAAAGAGGAAAACAAAAGAAAAGGATATAAGGAAGGAGAAGGGATGAGGGAGACACAGTTAGTTTCATAAGAGTTGTTAAGACAACACTAGTCAGAGCTACCATGAGTTAGATAAACAGAGGGAATTGAGGTAAATGATTGCAGACTCACCAACATCACTGCGCTGGCTGTTCTTGTCACTGGGCAGACGTGCGTAGGCCGTGTAGTGGCCTCCTATCATTCCCCCGTAGTGGTTAATGACTGCATACAGGTCGTAGATTGGGGGGTGCTGCATCTCATCCTTCTGGCCAATACAGAACTTACTCAGGTCCAGGTTCCTAGAGGACAAGATGACAGAGGCTGTTATGGAAGGTATTGATTTGAGGAGAACTGGGTGTATTTGCTATTGCGTTTTTGGTCTAGTCTTTATGATATAGAAAAAGGAATAGCATCCATGAGTAAGGCTGTGGATCCACTGGGCACCTCTTTTTTTAGCTAGTAGCTGGGGGTGAAACGCTGGTTATGGCCCTTATTGTTAAGTGACTACTGGAGCACTGCCTTCTTTTGCTTTAAGATGAAGTATTTTCAGCTGCTAGCAATCTATCCTTGTCATTGAAAATGGTGAGAAAAAGAAGTGAGTGCTATGAAGAGAAGTTCCTGGTGGATATGCGAGCTAAAAGTGAGTATGCGTACCTGACAGGGAAGTCGACCATGTCGTTGATCTTGTCCCTCCAGATGAAGCTTCTGAAGGAGAAGCGCTTGAGCTGGATGATCAATACGTTGGGCAGACGCCACAGCAGAAGCTGCTTGGAGGCCTCGCGGTGCTGCTGGCACTTTGGACAGTACCTGAGGACAGACAGAGCAGAGACCATTAGATTCATAAATACTTACTGCAGTCAGAACATTTTCTAGGCTTTCCAAGCATGAGCAACTATCAGATGCCAACATCGGTCATGAGACCATGTTGCATGTAAGGGAGCGAACCAACGAACTCATGAGGTTGTGTACATAGTATACATCCCTACCATGCCTCTTCTGGTGCCAGCACCTCCGGCTTGGTGAAGAGGTTGAGGCACTGCTCCAGGGTGAAGTGTCCTGCTCTGGCAGTCTCGCTCAGAGAGCCCGGGTCCTCCTCAAAGTCCAGCTCCTTGGAGCGCACCAGGACGTACTCCTTCAGACGCTCGTTGTTCTTCCACACCTGCTCCAGGGTTGCGTCTTCGGGGAGGTCTACCAGCGTCTCCTCTGTGGAAGGGGTGAGGGAATAAAGTTGTGTGTTGGAGTGTGTGTGTTTCTTTTCCCTTTTTCTACCCTCTCAAGTGACACACACTATCCACAGCCACATGAAAACTCAATAACAGATTGCCTATCCACATAGCAGGGATGGGAATTTCAAATAATTTCATCAACGGTTATAATAACTGACATTTTTTAAATGCCTAGTCTAAAACTAGAACATAACTCAGCTTTTTCTCTGGCATTTTCTGCCAACCTTTACTTTTCCCATCATACTCAAGTACACAGTTGTTTCATTTTATTTTGTTTCACTTTTTGTGAGAGATGGGGGCATTTATTATTCTACCACCAAGCAATCCAATGCAGTTGTGCTCTCATATTATAACAAGAGGACACACCTTATGCTACATCAGAGAGAGGCTAGAGATGTGTAAAGTTTGGGGGATGCTGAAAACATAGGGCTGTTGGCAGGTCAACTGAGAGTTTCAATGACTTATTTTTTCAATTTCCACTTGTACAATGCCATCCATACGACAGAAAATGAACAGAGGAAACAGGACTTCAAGGAACTGAACTTAGATGTCTATCAAAGAGGATTCTGATCTTACCCTTCTCATCCAGCCTCTGCTCCTTGTTGTTAGAGTCCAGCAGAGAGATGTAGAACTGACTGGCATGACCTGATGCTGACTCACATGGTTGCTGATACCCTGTTACTGCAGCTGCAAATACAAGAAAAAGAAGCAGAGACGCAGAAAAAGTTTTTAAAAAGTAACAATAACACATAAATAAATAAGTGTTTGCCCGATGTGGATGTAGATATGGAGGTGCAACACATAATCCCTTAACATATACCTTACCTTCTGGCCGCACTGCCTTCTCACAGGACGTCTCCTTTTCTGCCTGGGGGTCCAGGGAGCCGCAGGAGGTGGAGGAGGGAGGCTCAGAAAATCCTGAATCCATAGTTTGGTTTGTGGCAAGTGACGTCCGGGAGGAGGAGAGGGAGTCTGTCTCCCCAGAGTGGAGGGCAGAAGCCTGTGCAGACTCTGCCTGGGATTCAGATACCAGAGATGGGCTATCCAGGTCTAAATCGCATGCTTCTACAGTACTGCTACCACCCACGGCCTCGTCCCCTGAACCCAGGCTCTCAGGAGCGCCTGTCGGCATCGAGGGGAGGTCTGCCCGGCACTGGGAGGCTTCCGGGGATGTCCTGCCTGACTGGAAGGGAGGCTGGAACACATTGACTGAAAATCTGCAGAAAGAGAGAGGAGAGAGAGGAGGAGGATTTTTAATTGAATGATATGAACCGGGACTCACATGACCTACAGCAAAATACTAATTCCTTGTTAACTCTCTCATGTACAGAAATAGCTGATCTGAAATGCCATTCATTATGTTGCATGAAAGACTTGGCTCCAAGTTGGTGCCTTCCCAAAAGTAGCTTTCCAATAGTTGGGTGAGAGATGGAGACAAGTAAGCGGAGATAAGCAGCTACTTGTCACCTGTCCATGTCATAATATTCACAATGTACAGTCCAAAGCGTAAGGGTTGATACAGTCTGTCTGTTTAGTACCTCTGTCATTGTTTGAAAATTAAAAAAGTACACTATTTTTGGTTTTGCCTCATATGCATCGTTTCATGCAAAATCAATATTACGTTGTAGATGAGTTACAAATGCTTTATCCCACTGCCTTACCACTACCCAAACACATATCTTTGAGTGTAAACTTAGGTTTTTACGCAATAAGGAATATCCAGGACTGTGTGTTGGACTAGTTGTGTACCTGGAGTAACCCTCGAGTAGCTGGGTGAGGCGGGCGTAGGAGAGTCGGGACTCTGGCACGCTGACCAGGAAGGGCAGACCCACGTTCTCCATGTTGGGTCGACACAGACCCTTGTGGTTGTGCCAGTGGCTCCTCTGACACGCTCTGAGAAATTATTCAGAGTGATTCAATCAGTGATTCATGCTTATGGTGATATTAATTTTGTCCATATCGCCCAGCCCTAGTCTCGGGCTGAAACAGACAGCATTTTCTAGTTGAACTCACTGGTTGCAGTAGCCCACACGGTAGCAGCGAGTGCAGCGTTTCAGCTTGTCTTCCTCAGACAGAGGAGGCTTCAGGCAGGCAGCACACTTTGAGATGGGGACGCTGGGGACCTGGAGCCTCTGGAGGTACAACAGAAAGAGCAGCAATGTGAATGTGATCAGCTTGACACGGTAAAAAAAACTTAATAAGCCCCTCACCATTTGGCATCACTGGGCATCCTTTATTAAGCAACATACTAACAAAGTCATATGGAAAGGATTCTTAGAGTTTGCAATCAAAACAAATTAAACCAGATTTACCCTGAGCTTGGATGCCAGGATGTGAACAACTAAATGTGTTCTTCATGAAATTGTTTTTAACATTTACAAGGGCAGATGTGAATACCCAAAATTTAGATGGTCAAATGAATTGCTGATTGTAAAAGATGAAAGAGTTGAAAGAGTGGAAACGTTAGCATCCAAAAACAAACTTCTGCTCAGGTCCATATGATGATCGAACCTGAATATGCTGCTTAATTCCAATATATGAATTGTAGTTGCTATTACCTGCTGGACTCGGAGCAGCACCACCCTCTCCTTGGCCAACTCTTTGGACAGCACCTCAAAGCAGAACAGCATGTCAGAGGAGGACACTGTGTCCAGGGAATGAGACGGCAGGAAGATACGGTGGAAACGACTCTTCACCACCTGGGGAAAAAGAAAATATTAATTCTGGTCAACTCAAGTGGACAGCAGGGTGACCTGGTGGTTAGACCTCTGACCTCCTTGTGGAGGGGGGCAAGAAAAGAAAATTCCCTACAGGGATCAATATAGCTGCTGCTGCTGCTTCTCATTATTATTATTGAATCAGGATTCAATTCAATTCCAAAAAAGAAAAAAAAAAAGGGGATGATGATCTCTTTTAGAAATGAATTGTTTTGTCACAAGAGCATGAAACCCTGCAGATTTAACATCTCTTACCTCTGCCAGTCTGAGGTTCTCTGGATTGATCCTCACACTCCTGGAGATGGATTCAAGGACTTCTGCAGTGCTGGAGTTCTCCTTGCTCACACTCACCAGGAACTGAAATAGTAATAGTAATGATAGAAAAGTACATCAACAAGATGTAGTGTAGGTGAGGGTCACATGGAATAAATCATTTTTATAAAGGGATGTTCTTTAAATCTTCTAGAAACACTGCATTACACTCTGAAATGTTAAAACGGCAACAATATGAGACAACAGTTGGAGACTGGAAGGCTGCGATTTGATCTTACCTTGATGGGTTTTTTGTGAGGTTCTTTAGCAAAGTAGAAGACTGTCAGCACCTTCTGTTTCTGGGGCAAGGGAACTGGCAGGTAGAGGAAGGGGTCAAAGGTGATGGACACCTGAGGGAGGAGGTGAGGCGAGAAGAGACAAGGAGATGAAATCAGTATGATTAACCGTGACTGAAACATGGCCAAAATGGAATAGCATTTATTTTGACTGTTAACCTCGGAGGAAATTATTATTTTCTTGAAATAAAAGTGTCTGTGTTTTACCTTGGAGCACACAGGGCAGACTAGCTTGGACTTGAACTGTCCCTGGAAGAGGTCCACTATGAAGGAGTCATTTCTCATCTTGTGCCTCTGCCACGCCTCCTCTGCCACCACCTGGACCAGCAGACAAACACACCATCAGACCAAGGCTTAACCAGACTGTAAGTGTGTGTGTGTGTGTGTGTGTGTGTGTGTGTGTATAATCTCCATATCATCCCTACCCATTATGATTGTTGCAGGAAATAAATATATTCATTCAAGTAGTTTCATGAGGGTATGGTATGACAAACCCAATAAATGGTATTATGTCATCAAGTATGCAGTGATACTGGTCTACCAGCCTCTCTCTAATTACCACTAAGGTGAGAGACATATGTACCTCGTCCAATCGTCCATCTGAGTCGACCGTCTCTGTGTAGGGTTTGTTCTGGATGCGGTTCAGGTCCTCGTGCAGCCCGTCCAGCAAGAAAGCCATGAATTCCTGGGCATCGTGCTGAGCGTAACCTGTAAACTGACTGGCTTTACTGGCCACAATTGCCTGTGGAGTTAGAAACAAGGAGGGACAATGAGAAATGATAAGGGAATCAAAGGGAGAAACAAGGAAATAAAATATCTGAGAATATCATCATGGCTGTTGTGTTGGACATAAGCACTACCACCTGAGGCAGGAGAGGGTAAATAATGTTATCTGTGCAGAGATATCAATAGAGGAAGACAGGAAGGCTGGCTAAAAGAGCAACGATCCTAAAGCAGAACAATTTTAGCAGGTAAAGACAAGGAACATGATTCAGTAGATTTTCATATATGAAAACTGAAGGTGTGCTGCATGTGTACCTTGAGTTTCGAGGGTTGGAAGGCATGGTGTGTGCCTTTCCAAAGGGCCCTGAGCAGCACAGCAAAGCCAATGGCTAGCCTGCCTCCCGTACCCAGAGGGTTATTACAGTTGATCTCTGCCTCAAATGCTCTATCTGCAGGGACAGAGAAAAGACATGCATGAGGCTAATGAAATCAGACATCAACCTAGAGTTCACTGGGAGTACAGGCCTCAAGCGGAGAGGAAGGGATACATGGAAAAGCTCAAACAATAGTCATCGATATCAATCTGAGGATGAATAGAAAAGATTTCACCTACCACAAACACACAAAAATGTTTGGAGAAGTATGAGGTGGCCTACACTCACAAGCCATTTCATACGTTTGATATACTTGAATTGCAGAGACTGCATCTGAGTCATGCACATGAAGCCATTCCAGAAGTGCATACTCCAGTAAATCAAAGACACCAAGTATTTCAAACATTTTAACAACATAATAATAAGAGCCAGGTCTGTTCAAGGGGGACGATAACTAGAAGCATAAAGCCTTAAGACATGACATGACTTGCACAGACCTATACTAAATTCATGGGGGGGAAATCAGGGGGATAAAAAAGAGACAGGGAGAGAACGGGGGTTTATTGCCAAGTAAGTTTACACATACAAGGAATTTGCCTTGGTCTGATGGTGCAATATTTAACAGAAGAAAAACAAGTCAAAAATATAATATATGAAATCAAAGATAACAAACCAGAATGCATCTGGTGAATAGAAATACCTTAACTAATATCAGAGAATGGCACAATAAAAATATACCACCGTAAACCTTATTTATTAATGGAAAAAACAACAAAAAAAAAACAACCCCGATCCAAAAACGCCACTGACCATGGAAGTAGTCCCTGAGTTCTCTGGTGTTGGACAGGGATTGGATGACGCTGTTCATGAAGCAGGTGTTGCCAAGGTTGACCAATCCCGTGAACCCAGGCAGGCACACCTTCTTCTCCTCCTCTTCCTCGTGGCACTCGTTGCTGGCAGGAGGCGCATGGGTCATGGGCTGCACCATGCAGGTAGGCTTGGGCTAAGATGGAGTCAGATCAAATCAAATTTCAAGTTTATACATAACATATGGCTCTCCCATTCCCCTCCGTTCTCAACATGGTATTAACCACTATCCAGAATTCAAATAACTGTGCATGTATTCAACCATCACTAACACCAGTGCTTTACTTCTGTTCTCTTCTACAACTCACCGTGGTGACAGCGGGCTCCGACTTGGTGATGGGGACATGCTCGGAGACGGAGCGAGGAGCCACAGTGTCCAGACCTCCGTCTTCCACTCTGGACGAGGCCTTGGTTTTCTCCTCCCCCACCCTAGGAGGCTCCTCCTTGGCTGGGAGGCTATGTTGGCTGCTGCCCGGCTGGCTCTTGTCCATGGAGGCAGGGCTAGAGGGCACAGCAACTTTGGCGCCACCCACTGCACCTTAAACAGAGGAGGATGGAGCTTGAGGTTAGAAGCTAAGGGTCAACAACAAGAGTCTGGACAGCATTGGACATGGACAACAAGAACCTGTGGCTTTGCCAGTCTAGCAGTTTCCAGCCTTTTCTAAAAATTTTGAAATAATTAATTTTGTTGGCAACTGAAAAGTCTTGCATGACTGAAATTTAGAATATCATAAAGTTTCCAAAATATAGACAATTTAGCTAATTATCCTTGTACCAAATGGGAAAACAAGGTTAGTCCTTTGTTATGTAGTTAAAGCAACAAAATATTTACTTCCCACAAATTGCTGCGAAAATAAATCTTTCCTATCCTTATTTTGAACCAGTATACAGGCTCTCAAGGGCACTAGGCCTTGGAGACAGACAGCGTGAGCGGTCCACATGAGGTTGGCAGGGCAGACTGTGGCAGCCATATCTAGTTACTGGATTAGTTACAGAGCTCAAATTCCTTTCTTTGAGAGTAACCCTAAAAGCACACATCAATTTGCCTTGGATGCACACACACATGCATGCTCGTACACAAATAAAATAATCTAGGCCAAAGGTATGACATCTCATATGCACACAGACCACCTGTCTGCTTAGGTGTAGAAAAAACATATTTGGTATCAACTGTGTTCTTCAAAACATACAGGCAATGACCCACGGCTTCCTACAATACTGACTATAGCTAGAGTTATAATGAATGTTAAAGTAATACTGATCAACAAGATTGGAACTGCTGTCAATCTGCAGTATGTAATGAGTCAAAATAAGAAGTAAGTATGCACACGTATAGTTATTTCTTATATCCCTGTGTATTCAAGCACATTTGCTTGAGTGTGGCTGACATATTGTGAGTATGTGTAAGCATGTTACAAAATATTACACCACACATGATACAGACATTAAAGGCTTAAATCCATACAGTTGGTACAGTTACAGTAGAAGCCAGGCAGCACACCTTGTGAGGCGGGGGCCTCCAGGCCCCCCCAGCGCTGGTTGTGTCTCTTCTTCAGGGTGATATCCAGGCGGGACGGGGTGAAGGAGTAGCTGCACTGCTCAGGTTGGATCAGGTTCCTGAATCACAGAAGGGAGAAATGCTGACAGGTGAGACCAAAAGACTAAGAGAGTAAGATGAGGCTCCCCCTCGACACCAGTCTGTAATCTGCAATCTGCTATCTGCTATTTCCCCATTAATGGTTTTGTAGAAGAGAATCCTATTTCTGATGAGAACTCAAGGACAACTTCATCCTTGCACAAGAGATGATAGTGGCTTACACCGGGATAGCTAAATATTAGACTGCAACAACTGGTTCAACTGTCTAGTGGTGATACGACTGAGGAGGAATGCTTTTCCATCCTCAAGTTTTCTGGGAACAAATCAATCCGATCCAAGTATTTGAACAACTAACGTACTTCCTCTCCCACAGTACATCGAAATCACTCGGAATGTCAACATTATACATCACTACCAAGCACACAATCTCTACCGTCTTATACTATGTAACACTCATAGGTGCAGTCAGACGGTTCTTTGTTTGAACACCGCAAACAATGACTGACCAACACTGACTGCAACAGTTACCTGAGTTTGACTTGCCACTTGAAGACGGTGTTTGGGCCACAGTCCGCATGAAGCCGTAGAAAATTAGCATCACTGCAAAAGGCAAACAAAGCAGAAGCATCCCCATCATTCACTGTCATTGCTCCACTGAAACATTCAAATGCGGCAAAATGTCATCCCGTGTAGTATATACACATTCAATACCTGGTCTGGAAGATAAGAGTGAAGTCCTGTTCCCTGAAGATGACCCTGGCCGTCTCCCTGCAGACCCCCTTCATGTAAACGTTAACCACCATCAGGTCCGTGCCCTTCTCATATGAATCGTTCTTCACAAATTGCAGGTTAACCATGGGCTCTGGGGCTGAGGGAAACAATCACAGGAAACAATGCACTCACACGCAATTGCTCAAACATTCCTTTAAGTGGTTTAAGAGCAATAACCTTGCTCTACCCAGGGCATCCATTAATAACAACAATACCTATACCCCAAAACCATGGTGGGTAATTACCACAAGCCGAATCTCAATAAAATTTGGCTGTGGCTGATAACTTGGAGGTTCTAATCTATTTATTTCAAGTTTGTTTATTTGGCCTGATGACATCTGGAACAGTTCGGGTCTACATCTGGATATATCCTGGCAAGTCTATGAAGATGAACGTATCCTTGCAATCACAGCCTTCCAGGTTACACCCGAGATATCCCCCCTAAATTCCTCCTCCCAGGACTGTTTTAAGCAATCACAGGGAGGGACTTGCTCTGTTCTGGATAATGTCATACAATGTAGAGATATGCCCCTTTAGATATGGGTTAATGTCTAGCCAATCCTCCAGCTAACAGGAGGGAGGGAAGGGAAAGGTCTTTTGTGCAAAGTTATGAATTTGGAGATATCTGGAAAAAAGTGACCGAGGGATGTTGTACTCGCTCACTAAGGAGGTTCTAATCTAGCTGGCTGATGAAATTCTTAGTGGGTGGTGAATTTCAAGACACTTCCTGCCTGGCAAGTATTAAGAGCTAGAGCTATTTTCAAAGGGATTTCAGCAGTAAGTAGCGTCACCATCACCATCGGTTAGCGTACAATGATACAATGATGATCCCAACACAGATGTGATCACGGTAAACAAAGCCTAGGGCTTTCTGCATTCTGAAACACCTTCTCTACTGACCTTCGTCCTGCTTCATCTCCTGAGGCTCCTCTTTTGACTGGTCCCTCTTCTCCTCGCCCTCACAGCTGCCCTGCCTCTGAGCCAGACCAGGTGACTGACCTGGCTTGGTGGTCAGACCCGTCGTTGGTACTGAACCTGACTCTGTTGACCCAGGTTCTTGTTCGGTCAGAGTACCCAGCTCTGATCCCCACTCAACGGGTTTTTTCTCTGCCTCAGAGTCAGTCCTATCTGTGTGGGACTCTCCCAGCCTCTCTGGAGAAGCTGGGCCAGCTCCATTGGTGGAGCCGGCAGGTTTGAGGCGGCCACTAATGCTAACGGGTGCTGCTGGTTGGCTACTGCTGCAGTCTGCTGTCATCCCAGACTTGTGCTCTCTCTCTGATGACTGGTCTCGTTTCTCCTCCACCTGAATCACAAACAGGAATAATACATTTCCAAATATTTCACTTGCAACTGCCAGACAGGAATACTCTGCTGTGCCCAGTAAATAGTTCTACTTGATTAAAAATATTTTATTTCTATGGCCTCAGGTCTCAGTCTAAAGCTGTAATCAGCTTTAGACTTATATCAGAGTACAAATTAGTTTTGCATCAAAAATGTGTCACCAGGTGCTTAACGATATGTTAAGCTCATATGATTTCATACACAGGACTGTTATTGGTGTATTAATGTCACAACTTCAAAACACTGACATTTATGATGATGATGATGGAAGTTTGGACAAGGCTACAAGGTTTCTTCCAAAATATGAAGTGTTAAACAAACAAGAAACGAGAAACTATGGCATGAAATTATCAATTATAATATACTATTATATATTGTTATAATACTATATATTATTTTGTTACACAATTGTATTTAAAAGTTAATAAATTCCAGAGTCTGAAATCAAAACCTGCTAAGTGCCAAATACCAGTATAATTTGTCACATGAGTCACCCAACAGACTGGCCGGTATCTTTTTGAAACATTTGAATGCCTCAGTTATATACAGTCTTTGGTCTTTTTAGCCAATCAATAAGAGCAAAACAATGGCCCTGTATCAAACAGGCTCCTGATTGGCTGCCA
>OOFE01028195.1:0-12340 GCA_900323365.1 Monocentris japonica
TAAAGGAGGCAGACAAAACCAGGGACACAGTCCACTCTAGGTTGTCAGATGTTTTTGTAAATGTGCATGTGTTTCTTGGTGGGTCGATTATTGTGAAGTGGAGAGCAACTAAAACGAGACAGCACATTGGTTGATATGCTCCTCTCACATCATGCGAAATACCTGTGGACATCATGGGAAACTTGCCAACCTTGTTACACAAAATGGAGAATGAGGGAAAGGAGTGAGTAAAATATGAGCTTTAGACAAGCAAACCCAGCCTTTCATCGTACTATTTTAAGTCAAAGAATAATGTTTTTTAACCTCCCCCCACTAGTATTAAAGCTCTTCCCTACCCCCTTCTTGTGAATCTCTGTGTGCGAGAGACAAGTGATTAAAACTTTCTATGCCCTGTTTTTCTCTTTTGCTTCCTAATGGCAAGTTCATAGCTAGTGGTTACAGGCATCACTGAATGTTTAAATGCGTATTTGGGCATGTCCAGTCACTATGCCGGGGTAGGGGTGTGGTGTGGTGTGGGGGGGGTCTGGCACAGCCAATGCAGTCTCTACTGTTGAAAATGCCAGTGTTCAACTTGCTGCTACCTTCCTTCTTAACCCCCAACAAACCTGGGTGGTGACCAATGGTGATGATAACAATGATGATCTGAAGGTAATCCAAGCAAATATGCCGCCAGAGTTAATCTTGTCTGTGTGGCTCATACTGGTTGGGATCCTGTTTGGTGATAACAGAAGGATACACTAACCATGAGACTGGGCAGTGTCTTGCAATAAGAACAATGTCTGTGCAGTAGAAGAGTAAGGGGTTCACAAAAGAGTTTGGGACGTACCTTCACAGTCACAAAATGTAGTGGTTTATTTTTGTTTAGTTGGTCATTTATGAGTATAGGGATACATATGCTGTTGTTGAGTAAAAATTGATGAAAGAAAACAATTTCTCTCCAACTTTCATGTCCCACTGTAACTCAAAACACCAGATTATTGTATGTATACAAACCAAATATGAACACTGTTTACAGCATACAGCATTATCAGTCCTCTCATGAAGACCTCAGTAAATAAATTCAAGAGAGAAAAAATTAATGTCAATCCAATGAAATACACACGTATAAAGCCAGTAATGGGAGGAGGCACTATGTTTCAATCTGAACTGGGCATGTAACCAATTTCTGGATTTTCACTTTTTAAAATTGAAAGATGTGTAAAATAAAATTATAGGTTTGAAATTGGTGGAAATGCATTTACATTGTTTTGATAGAGACATTATTTAAAGGATAATACCTGTGTATGTAGTGTGCAGACCTGTGATTTACCTGTAATTTAATCTGTGTTTTGCTTTAATTATATGTTTGATTGAGCAATGTGATCGAGGTAGAATCTTGTGTCACACTGTGCGATTGGTTGAAAGACAAGGCTGCATCCTGCCTCAGCCAACAGGACGGCAACCCTTGTTTGTTTATGTTTTTCTAGCTGTCTGCATGCTAGCATGTAGTCATGGAGGCCCATTCTCCTACTGGTCACTCACCTGCTGTCGTAGCACCTCATCTCACCCTTCACACTGCACGCAGATGCCTCAAAGTTTCACATCCAGAACTTCATTGGAGGCTACGACTCAGAAGGAGATGCACTTAATCAGCCATCCGTGACCCTATCTCACTGAACAACCCAAGACTACTTATTGTGGCGTTAAAATGTTTGCCTGGGATAGGCTAAGAATGGGGAACATGTCAATGTGGTTTTACAGAAATCACAATAAACCACATCTGTGCCTCCAAGCATCAACATATATTTAGACAGAACCTGTCTGAATTTTAACACCATGGAGCATGGCATGTTTATTCTGGCTGCCTGACAGTGACCCAGCTACCTTTCCGATATTTTATTAAGGCTGTATCAACGGTCAGCGAAAATCCAGAAACTGCTGCCGTCTTAGTCTGTCTGCTTTAGTCCACCACAATGACAGAAATGTTGGCAGTGTGTTGCTGTATACAGAACACACTCCTGCCCATTACAAAATGTTAGGACTGCTCCTTATCCGTGGCCCATGACCTGACACTGAATGAAATCCTGTCTCTCCATCACAGAGACAAAGAGAGTTAGGAGAGTTAGGAGTTAGGAGAGAGAGATAGGGACAAAGATAACGGTTAGGAGAGAGAGCGAGAGAGAGAGAGAGAGAGAGAGAGAGAGAGAGAGACTAATCGGGCCTCATCTCTCTTCTCCTTTCTGATTTTGTTAATGGCAGGAGCTGTAGACCTTCTTGTTGCATGACACCGCCCTTTGGCTCCCAGTGGATTCACATCAGCAAAGAGGACAAAGAATGGCTCCATCCCTAAATAGGTTACTATAGTAAGCACTTCACACAATGGCAACACGTGTAGAGTTTACCATTTTCCTGACCATTACTGTCAAATACTCTCTGTGGATTGTTGTCTTGTGATTGTGTCCTGATTCACAAACATGAACAATACTTTTAAAGAAGGCATTTAAAAAATCATATGGCCTTAATTCTGGCCCTAGCACTGGCTGAATATAGAAAAAATAACACTGAAAATTTCCAAAATGCGAAAAACTAAAGCAAGGGATCCTAAAATGTGTGAAGGTGGAATCTGAAGTGCATTTCGAGTTTTGACGGTAGGCCTATGAGAGGAGTTGCTTAACTTTGATCGGTGTGCATTATTTGTTTGTTTGACTGTGTGTGTGTATGCTGCAATCAGAGGACAAATATTCCTACAGATAGCGTAGGCCCTTCCAACTCTGTAAATGAAACCCAAAACTAAGGTTCAAGGATTCATTCTTTAGCCATCTTCCTCCAGCTGCCTTACAGTCTGTGATTACAGAGTCAGTGTACTCATTAAAGGGATACCTTGACATCTTGAATTTTAGTCTGTTATTTTTCTTCATGAGGCACTTGTCACATAGCGAGAAAAAAATGCCCAGTTAGCCAGAAAACGGCTTGTTAGCATTGTGGTTAGCCTTCCTGATTTCCACCAATGGGTGACTCTAGCTGAGAGTTAAAATGTGGCCCATGGAACTCATTGGTTTCAATGAGCAAACCTTTTCAGGGTAGTTGCAGGAAGAGTTTTTATTTGCTGGTGAATGTTGGTTTTTGGCAAAGAAAAATGACAAAAGTCTGGAAAATCAAAAGCAGGGATGTTCTGGCAAATTGGGGGAAAAAAATGGGGGAAAAAATTATATATGAGATACTCATATAGTCATATTTAGCTTTCATTCTGCAAAACAGTGTAAAGAAGCCTGCCATCACGTGAAAACTCAGCATTTGCATGTAAAAATATTATCCGATTGTCAGCTCTCCAATAGCTACAGGGTGTAAATCTGCAGATTATTTTTCCTTCTCGCAAGTTTCTGCCACGGTATGGACAAATAAATGAGAGCAATGGCTCCTTCTGTTTCACTTTTGGGTTTATTTTGACATAAGGACAAAAATAAATAAAACTGAAAATCTGCTAAAAAAAAACTACCCTTTGATTAAATGAATTTAAGACCAAAATCATCAGCCCATCAATTAGACACTTATTTGAGCTGTGGAAGTTATCATATTCCTTTTAATCTTTATATTCCTTCTGTGGCCTTATTGTCTAACCATGTTAAAAACATTGCTTCATTAAAGCAAACAAGAGGGAAGCTGGCAATGTTGCTGAATGTCTACTGCTTCTGCAACCTGGGCTGTGTAATAATAGCAAGAAATCCCAAGAGTCAAACTAATTTCAGAGTGAACTATTAGTCTATGTGTGTCATGAACCTTGAAACTCTCATGGTGCAAGGCCACAGCCCAAAAGGGAAACACATGCTCTACTTATGGGCTCCATTGAAACACAGTACTACGCATACACTAGAGTGTACTCCAAATAATCTAGTAAAAATTGGTGAGAGCTTTCAATAAAAGTTGGATTCCCTTGAGTATTAGCCGTGGACATAACATTACTACAGTGTGCACTGTTGCATGTTGGTGATATTCAAATCACAGTATGAACTAACAATGTGTCTGCAAAACAAAGCAAACAAAATGACATCTACAGACGCAGATGTACATTTCCCTCTCTCTACTAGAACGGAACAGCCCTTCCTCTGCTTATGGCTTAGAAAGTAAGGCTGTGACGTAAAACAACCACAGCTTTGCTCCATGTGACAAAGGTTATTTTTACACTTTTAACAGTTTGTGGTCACAAGTGTAAAAACATAGTGTGTTTTCTCTAACTCAATGCCAGGTTTGTCTATGCAATGAGAGAAATAGAAAGGGTGAATAAGAAAGACATCTCTAGCAGCACTGTCCTGTTTCCTTTCTAAAGGTGTCACCCCTGTCCCTCGGGTCAAGGCTCCTCTCTGCCATCTGCAGCTGCAGCTGATATTGGGGAAGAGGAGGGAGGAGGGGACTGGCCAAGGCCAATCCCATGGGACTGGAGACAGATAAAGGCACCCCTCAGCCATAACATCTGGACACAGAAAAGTGTGAAATGTCAGTGACACACTAATTGCCCTAAACCCTCCCAAAACTGCACTTTTCTGCTACTTTCACAAGTGGGAAACAGTCAACATTAGTAAAACTGTACAAACAAAAAACACTCTTAAAAGGTGTGTGTGTGTGTGTGTGTGCACGCATGGTAAACTCTTACCTAAGTAATGTGACTATGAGTTACAGCTGGAGGCGACTGGAGTCAGAGCATTCACTATGAGCTTTAGGAATATTGAGTTACTACATCCAATTCATACCTGCTACTAAACCTGTAACTCGACTCAAAAATGGGACACAGATCTCCTCCTCTGCCCAATCAAATGCTTAAAACTACAAGAACAAAATGCATATGACCAAGACAGCGAAGCATCTCACTGTTTTCAGCAAAAGGATCCAGGCTTGGTCACAAGTTTATTAAGCATTTTACTCCAGAAGCTCAAATGCTAAAACTGAGTAACCACTGAACAAGAGATCCTAGATCTAGACAACTAGAGATTTGATAGTTGAAACAATACAACAGTATGAAATCAGTCAGTTCCATGCAAAAATAATGTCTAAACATCCCTGGTGATCCTTTGGTTTGACATCTTTTCACTCATAAATATTTGTTCATACAGAGAATAATATGTTTAGCCAAAACTGAAGTACCACTCAATAATCAGGTTTCACATTGGGGAGATGAGCAAGCTGTCATCTTAAAATGTATTTCAAGGGTGTTCAGTAAATGACACATGATATTGCATGACAATATACTGTGGGTAGAAATATTTCACTTCATCAGTTGATGTAATCTATGGTCATATGGTCACGTGTGTAAAATCATTCTGTGATAGGTTGATCGACTTGACTTTGGAGCCCTGTGCTTTTCCTGGTTTAACTCTGAATACACACATAATGCATCTCCTAGTGTGTTTTTTAAGAGGCTGTGAAGTCAACAGAAGTTTTTGCTCTTTTAATGTGTTGTCCCCCTCTATTTGAATAGAGCCACACTGTTAATGCATGCTGAGTTGCCGTCCCCACTACAGCTCACAGCAGTGTGTTGACTCAGAGATGACTGGTATCTAGGGCAGTGACCCTTTGGACCAGGGCACTCCATCATCTCTAACCTAAGTCGTACTATAGGTTTCTTTCTTGTAGTTTACATCATACTAAACGATTACATGATGTGAGCTGGGCCTAAATGTAGGACAAGATTGTGGGGTTTGATATTTGCTAAACATCTCCTTCCTGGACAAGGCTGATTTTATGGGTTAATGTATAATTTGAAGGTGAACAATTTCAGACTATTACAAAACAACCAAAACAAATGTCCCTCCCTCTGTAAGGTGAAATATTTTTCAATTCAACCATGTGATCCAGCACCTCATCCAACCTGCCACTCTTGATCATGGTTATAGAGTTACTCTTGTTTAAGGTTTTACTCTTTACTTGTTAGATATGGTTTATCAGTAAGACAGATAAAGCTAGAAGTGTACTTTTGTGTTAGAGAGGTGGTATGGAGCCTTGAAATCTGGAAAGCTGTTTTTACCACTCTTCGTTTTCAGCTTTTTTCCAGCCATAAATAATGCATCTTTGATTTGCGTATGATGTTTTCTTACTCAACTTTTATCCTCAAGAGCAACTTGTTAATATGTTACATTTTACAATGATTCACAACTTCATAGATGAGGACAAATTTGAGTACAGAATGACCAGTTGAAAATGACTCATCTTGCACAAATTGTGGTACACTTATGAAAAGTGTTGTGTGCATGAAAAACAATTTTGTGTAGCCATCAATATGTTTGAACTAAGTGTCAAGATAATGACACCAAACTATGGGATGTCCAAACCCTCTGTTTTGTCATTCCAGGAGACATCGTGACTTCTGAACACAGGAGGAAGGGAGGGACAGAAAGAATGAGCCTGAAGGGTAGTCAGACTGGAATTACAAGTGGGTGTTGCCAAAATGTGTGTGTGTGTGTATGTGTGAGTGCGTATGTGTGAGTGCGTGTGTGTGTGTTTAGAACAAATCTTCAACCAAAATGTAGCTATACATATGAATGGGCAACAAAGAACATGGGGAGTAAGGTGGATGGTAGGTGAGATAGTATAGAGTTTGCTGCTTGGCAATTGCAAAAATATGTGTGGGCAGATAACCTCACCTTGTTTATGCATGGGGAGACGCCCTTACCAGTGTCTCTCACAACACAGACAACCTTGTACTTTCTTTAAACTTAGAGATATGATCTTATATGTGGGTCTTATCCCCAATACAGATCATTCTGACTGGTGCTGTTGGAGGGGAGGTGCAGATGGCTTTAATCCACATACAAACACACATCTCAATTATTGACACACGGGGAGTCTGGGAGACAACACCCAGGAGAGATACATGTATACATCCTTTCAAAAGACCGATCTCTCTCTCAGTGGCATTGGAGAGATTGCTTAATATGGGACATGAAATATTGTTGGGTCATGAGAAGAATGCCAAACATGCAGAGAGTGTAGACTTGCTCCTCAAGTAAATTCTCAGTAGGCTCTCCTTTCCAGACAGCAGTCAGGGAAGGGCCGGAAACGAGTAAAACATTGATTTTGATGTGGTCCATTGACTGACATGCCCACTCCATACACTACAGAATGTACACACTCTACTACTGCAACTACGTTACCTCGTGGCCTGTGACTGAGGGGTCTGCAACTCAAAGGAACAGGCCACACTTGATATGACCCATGTGGCCTAATGCGTGCATATGCTGATCAAGCAAACTCCTTTATACACTCACAACTTACACAAGTCAAAAAAGCACCACAAAGGAGAGGGTTTTTACTGTTTCTCCTTCTAAGTAACACACACCTAGAGATATAGGTTCAGAAATCAAGGAGTTTAAGGATGACAGGATCCCTCTAAAATGAATCACTAAAGATTTAAGTATTGTAAATCATGCCCAAACTTTACCATGTCAGTTACGCTGTCGCTCATTGCATCCTAATACCTATGTGCCAACCAATGGCCTCAGTGATTTCTGCACACAGGACCTCACAGGCTTTGGCCAAAGACAGAGACCTGCATTGTAATAGGATAAGAGAGGACAGGTGGCCCAGTGATCAGGTGCCAGGCTGCCTGCCTGCTTTAGAGCTGAGCTGACGTCTACTGTGTGTCTACTATAGCTCCCCTTGATTCTCTCCACATTAAACTCTGAAACAGCACCAAAGTGAGAGAGGATGCTCTCTAGCAGTCTCACGGGTGATCGCTAAGGCCAGAACAGTGTGGAAAATCTTTGGGGGATCTTGTTCTCCCTCCAAAAAAGCTCCTGCAGGACAATCACTTGAGTGCTAGTGTGAAATATAGCCCTGTCTTTATGTACTTAAAATAAAGCTGAAGAAGCTTTTATTTCTTCTTCCTGATTTCAGAAACAGTCCAATCAATATTTTTTAATATGAACAACTCTCTCCAAAAGCCAGACACCAGAGAACCTGACTCTAACCTGTGACATCATCAGGACAAATGCACATATTCACAAATATTGGTTGGGTCAATGGGTTAATGTATATTAACTCCTAAATGGAATTCCCCTTTCAACCACAGCTCCCTCTGGACAGCGTCAGTACTCTTACCTTGCAGCTGTTTGAACCTTCCTTCCAGGATGTTGGAGTATTGCACCTGATTAACAAATGCCGCTGGGGACAAACAGGGCTCTCTGTCCCTCTGGTCCCACTCCATGGCCTCTGT
The DNA here is from genome assembly GCA_900323365.1 of Monocentris japonica. Lineage (NCBI taxonomy): Eukaryota > Metazoa > Chordata > Actinopteri > Trachichthyiformes > Monocentridae > Monocentris > Monocentris japonica. The sequence continues at coordinate 8,183 of OOFE01028195.1, forward strand.
TTCTGGACCTCTTTCTCTCTCTTACATGCAGAGTGGCCAGGAGCTCTCCTGCATAGCACAGCAGGCTGTCCCACTATAAAGGTATCAAATAGGCTCCACAAGAGGGTTTCACAGAAGACAAAATATTTGTATATCCAAAATGCGCTGGTTTATCCACCTCTTCTATATCGTTTCAAGTGTAAATGAATAAGGCACAGCATAGGCTGGAAAATGTTCCCTCCTTTTCTTTGCTTCACCTCTGTCCCACTGTCTCCACTCTAAAACCAGCAGCGTGTAGCAGGGTGGAGGATTTCTTTCAAGGAATCATTTTAAACAAAACTGAAGAACAAAATGTTCCCTTGTTTCACCTCCTCCTCTGAAGTCTGTGCCGTGCTCCGGGCCTCTGGGCAAAGTAAAAAGTTTTGGGTGCACTTCCTCCTGGTTCTAGCAACAGCACACTGGCACTGAGTTCCCTCCAAACACTGAGCACACATTCAGGCACTCACATTTGTTTGAGCAGAGCAGAGCAGGCAAACTGGCCCCAGTCGGATGGCTGTGTAAACAAAGCCTGCTGTGCCCTATGAAAGTTGGGTCATTTGCATAAGGTGTGTTTGAGGGAGGAGCATAAGGGAAGAACATGTTAGAGGGATGAGGGGGAGGAGGAGGTGTAGAGGTGGACTAAACCATTCTTAGAGTTCTCGGCACAGTATAGCAGGAAGCAGATTATTCCACTACAGCTTAATTCCAAGTCGCTACGGGGTGTGGCCTGCCAAGAAGGTACATCACAAAAACCCCTATCAGATTGTGTCCTCTTATCCTATTGTCACTTACTGTGTCTCCTTCATTTCTCTCACCCTCTATCAGACACACATGAGGTCTCGATTCCCTTCTTGCTGTTCACCAGGTCTAAGCAACAATAAGGCGTTAAGACAGGAAGGAAGTTGTTGAGAAAGTCAGCAACAGCAACAAGCTCTTTCCTGCTCAAACAAGCTTTGAAAGTGTTTTGTTGTATGCGTGTGTGTGTGTGTGTGTGTGTGTGTGTGTGAGTTGCATGTGCATGCATACACTGATTATCTGTGTAATATAATTTTAGAGTTGCACTAAATTAGCACATAGTTTTTTTTATTTAGGTTAAAGAACAAACACAGAACTGTAGTATGGCACCCCTTGTTGAGGCACCACCATCCCACTTAGTGGCTTTGTGCTAGATTTTTTGCTTCTACTGTCAAATTAAATGATTGTTTGCAGACACTGGAGCAAAATGGAACTGTGTTTTGAGTTACATTGGGATTTAAGTAGCAAAATGCTTATTTTACTCCATCACAAAACAAAAGGAACATCATATCATAGCAACAGTGATTATAGTCTTTTTACACAATCAAGTATGAAGACTGAAGCAAACAAGTTTGTGTGCATGACTCTCATGGCTATGCTCCATAATGTAACAAGAGTAACAAAGCAATATTCCTTTTTCATCTGATTTAAACACACCAAGATTGTCAGCAAAAGCTACAGTATTAAGAGAAATAGGAAAAATTTATATGCCTTTTTGAAGTTAAAAGACCTCTTCTGCTTTCCCATTTCTTGTGTCTGCTAAATGAACACATCCCCCAAAAAAGAATGTAACTATGGGAAAAGTTACAGTTGTGCTAAATGGCTACACCCGATTGTAAACACAGAGGGCACTATGGTCATAGTAACCTTTTTTACTAGAGGATGCCTTCTGGTCTGACCAGGGGGCAGTGGTAAACAGGTCAGTTGGTTTTTTGATCTGTGTTTGTCCTGATGAGCGGGGAGCATCTGGATGGGTCTCATTAGATGACCAACTGCCCAGGGCCTTCAGTGACCAGGTCTTTATGGAGGGGGAGTGGACTAATGAGATCCACAGAACACACCTCTTGCGGGGGGAACAGAGGCTCTGCTAGGGTCACAGTCAGTGATGAGAGGAGAACAGAGTGCAGTGGCTGATGAACCTCAGCAATGATCATATATCAAACATCCAAATTAACATAAGGGGCAGTTGTGATGATAGGTTTGTGTGCTTGCTTGCATGTATGTGTGCCTGGAGGGATATCACATGCACATATACTGTAATGCCAGGGAAGTCTCCTCCCGAAAGAAGAAACCATGAGTCTATTTGTTAAGACCCATATTCAAAGACATGATAGGATTAACAACTACTTCTGCATCTTGTGAAATATGAAAACAAATAGAGACTGCAAGGAGAGATTTGGGGGGCTCTGCATGAAGCGTACTGGAATTAACAATAATTAATGAGGTCTGATGTGGTCAATGGACACAGATGTCACAGAGGAAGAGATGAGAGATGCTGGGGGAGCAAGCAGTGCCAGAGGGGGAGATGAGAGATCTATTACTGAGCATGTAGACATAACGTATCTCAACCATCCCACTACACAACTCCTCCACAAGGACCCAAGGGAAGGTGAGAGGCTGGAACATATCCCAAACACTGGCAACACACATCTGATCCAAGGGGGATTCCCCATGGTGCAGGTGGGGTTGATTTCTCTGGAGAGACCCAGGATCACTCCCAGTCTTATTCACAGTATCTCAGTGGCCAGTTGTAGAAGACTGGTTGTACTGGGCAGCTTAATATGACTGATAATTAAATGCACATCAAGGAGAAGACAGCTGAGCTCAGACACACCATCTGTACCTAAGACCAACATAGCCCAGTGGCTATGTATTTCATGGGGTCACAACAGACAATGACCTCCTTAAGGTACATGGCAATGAGCAAATTATAGACTGTTAGACTGTTTAAATCAACCCTACAAACCCTGATTTCAAAAGACCTTAAACGGGATAATACACAATGGCATTTTTCAGGTTTCTATTATAGTCCATGCTTTTGCTTAGTTAATTGCATATGCCAGTGATTCCCATACAACAATGATAATATTTGGACGGCCCGCCCAGGTAAATTAACAGCCTGCCAACAAAATTTTTGCTTTGGATCCATTTTCAGGTGCTGTAATTCAAGAAGCTGGGGATTCTCGATGATGTAGTTTTCAAACAATCAAGATTTAATGCTGCCAAGTGCCAAAAGCGTGTTAGCGAACTACAATGACCACAATTCATTGGAAATATGACTGCGCATCTGTGGTCCTTCGAGTTGTGGTGTGCGTGTCAACACAAACTGAATGGTAAGACAGTTTGAAGGTAGCCTCAATAATCAGATGTAATAGTCCTTTAATGTTGCAATGTCATTAGACTTCAGTAACTGAAAAAATAGGAGTTACTGGGGTTGCTAAATGAAACGTCCTCAATAACTGTCTTTTTCTATTTGTATAGAGGATAGTAACACTATGAATCGATTTAGTGCCTGTTTTGACCTGAAAATGTCCATATCAGATTAAAACAGTGTCAGTAAAATGTGCATGGCGTTCTATGTGTACAAGCCTATTCTTTCCTATTGTGCTTCCATGTATGAATATGTGTAACTGTGAAGCAAGGCGTTACTAAGAAAAAGGCAAATTTGCTCAATCAACCTTGCCACAGCTACAGTAGAAGAGAGTAGATAACTGAGTTATTGTATATGCAAATTATGTTGCTCTTAGCACAGGGTAGGCTTTCCACTATGAAACAAGTGGCATCCACTGCTGTCCCATCGAGAGTAAAATGATTGTGATAGTCTGGAACATAGAGACGGTTAGAGAGAATGCGAACATGGACATGTGGCATTCATATTTGAAGAGAAAGAAGGAAAGAAGGTGTGACAGAGAGAAGAGTAAGTGAGCAGCAGCTTACAGAAACGTAGGAGGTCTTGACATTTGGGGATAAGTAGTAAAAGGAGGTGGGCAGGGGCTGCTGCAAAAGAGCTGCTACGGCATGTCAAAGAATGTGCACATCAAGCCCATGCTTGTCAAACGGGGCTGGCATTCAAAAAGGGAGCCCAGACACACACACATACACGCACACCTCTCGTCACACTAGTTTTTTGAGTTCAGTGCAATTTGTTACAGAGGAAGTGTAAAGTCCTCCTTAGCAGGTGACTAACAGCAAACAGCTTATTTTCATAACTATCTGACAGAGAGCTACATATTAAGGCATATGCTACTAGAATACAGGCAAGTGTGTGTGCTGCTGCCATGAAGAAATGAGTCCGGTTGCATTTGGAAGTGAAATGAAGCTTTCAAAAAGTATTTCACTTCCATA
>OOFE01028198.1:0-12241 GCA_900323365.1 Monocentris japonica
ATGCATTGACATGTGTGAAGGTCCTCACAAGTATAGTAATGCAAACACGGTGTGTGTGTGTGTGTGTGTGTGTGTGTGTGTGTGTGTGTGCGTGCGTGTGGTGGGTTCTTGAGAGCTCTGGAGCTGCTGATTCCAGTAACATCTAAGGAGGCTGTAGACAACAGCGGGATGAGTCCTCTACACTCTGCTGCTGCAGGAGGACACACACACTGCATACAGGTCTGTGTGTGTGTGTGTGTGTGTGTGTGTGTGTCTGTGTGTGTGTACATGTTAAACTTCTTCATACAACTGCCTAAAAAGCCTTAATGTTTACTCCCCCTCCCCTGCTCTTTCCCATCAGGCCCTGTTGGATGCGGATTATGACCCCAACTACATGCTGCACCCCTGCGTTCGTCGTAACTATGACGATGAGAGGAAGTCGGCGCTGTTCTTTGCCGTTTCCAATAGCGATGTGCCGTCAGTCAAACTGCTGCTGGAGGCCGGAGCCATGGCCAACCAAGACCCAGTCAAATGTCTGCAGGTGTGTGTGTGTGTGCGCTACAACATTAGCATTGCTCTCCTGATTGAAACCAGGCTTCTGGGTGTAGGTTCCATAAAGGAGGGAGGGGAAGGGGAAGGGTACACCTTCTGAAAAGGACACCCACTTATGGGGGGTCGGCAGGTAAGATCAGACCAAGATGCCCTATGTTGCTGTTCCCAGGGCATATGCTCTGCACTGCCATCAGAAAATGAATACATTTACATCCATATTTACGCCCTTATCATTTATTTTGCTCTGACTACTGGGAGTAATCAAATTTAGGTAATATTTTGACGTTTACATGGTTCCAAGTAATGTGATTCCTCTAATAACCTGGTTTACAAGGATTCATTTACCAATTGGTCGAGCACTCTCCACTTCGCCGCACCATGTAGTTCCCTTTGGTTACTGCGGTCTGGTGACCTTTGACATGCACAGTTTGACAGTTGATGACAGTTTGAAAAGTATTGCCTTAATCGGGTTAAGGTCAAATTATTAGTGTGCATGTGAACGTGCTACCTGAGACAAAGGATTGCTTCAGTCATGAGATGAGGCCATTGGTCGCATCCCCAGGTGATGAGATCCTATCACTGGTGTTGCCTGGAGATCTGTACAGAGTCACCAGTTATGACCCTCACTCTAAGGTGGACGATATTCAGCTTGCCTATCAACTATCAACACAAGATTCTGAATCCTTAGGTCTAAGGCGAGGGGTACTCGTCCAGTACAATAATTTTTTGAGAGAGAGATAAAGGTTTCTCACCTAATCTAAGCCCTCAATACAGACCTAAAAGGGTCCGGAAGGAGTGAAGCCGAATCCATTCCAAGGCACTCAATAAGAGCCTCTGAGTCTTGATAAGTCTTCAGTGCTGAATAAAAAAAGAGTATAACCGAACAACTCCTTGATCTTTGGTATTCTTACTGCTCTTTTTATACTTTTTTCTCTCTCTCCTTACATTTCATTCACCAATCACAGTACAGACAACCACATATTAAGTAGTCATTCAGCAGTCACAATACAGATGATCTCATTCTAATCATCATGTTGATGATCTAAGCTGTTTGCTTAACTCGTGATCAGTAACATTTTGCTGATCCAAGCTGTATGCTCAGTTGATGGAAAGTACCTTTTTTTGCAATTTCCTGAACATCTGCTTCAACTTCCCCATTTCACTCGAATTCACTGTGAATTATATTACTTATAACTCAAGGCCTAGTGTCTTAGGCTCACACTCACTACAGTTATTCTTTAACATTTAATCACAAATTATTCTTTAAGCATTTTATAATCACACTTCTTTCAGTTATATATATTCTTCATTAAACATGGTTAACATTTCATAATTCATTCTTTATCATTGTACATCAGTCATTATATATCAGTGCTTTAGCTGTCTATGACATTTTTCTTTAATTCAGTTAATCATTCTTGTCTTAAAACCTCTAGCTACGCTTAGGTTCTTCCTCAAGCTGGTCTTCTTCAATCTCAATTTGGTTTTCATTGTATTCAATATATTCTTGCTTTTTATCCTCTTCTTGCTTGGCCTGCTGCTTTACTACTTTCTCTGATTGTAGCATTGCTTTAAGCAAGGACGAGATCCTCTCCCCTGCTACTTTAGTCCCTGGTGCTGGTTTATCTTCTTTTGGTGCAGACCATTGATCAAGCAGGTAGTAACCTCCCATTTTCCCAAGATCACTCCTTCTCACCTGAGTCACTATGCTTGCAGCCGCACTCATTTTAGTCACTCGACTTGGGCCTATACTCGCACTTGGACCTGGATTCTCATAGCTTGGTCCTGGATTCTCATATCTTGGGCCTGGGGTCTCTGGGCGGAAGGGTGCTATTGGCACATACCTAGACGAACCCGGGGCTGAACACTTGCGAGAGGATGTCAACGGTTGAGCCCAAATATGCTGCGCAGTGACAGGTACTGGAGATACCATTAGATGGCGCCCTTCCCAAGCTGTTGCTTGAGTAGGAGCAGCCGAGATGTCCGTTCTTTCGACACTGGGTGATTTCAGTACCAGGGTGGGACAGGACAACAGGACATGGAGGGCTTGAGTATCATGCCATTGGCAAGGTAAATGGTAATATATTGGAGAAATTTGGTTTTGGCAAGAGGTTTGTTGCCTGGGTGAAACTGCTCTACTCTTCTCCTATGGCTTCAGTTCGAACCAATGACACTCACTTAGAACGCTTCCCCTTGTATTGTTCTACCCGGCAGGGCTGCCCTCTGAGTCCTCTTTTATTCGCCGTTGCCATTGAGCCGCGCACCATTACACTCCGGTCAGACCCCGTATAACGAGTAACCAGAAATGGTTTTGAGCAGAAGGTCTCCCTTTATGCGGATGACCTGCTTTTGTATATTTCTAACCTTTCAATGTCTGTACCGGCTGCTCTTAACATTCTTACTTTATTTGGCCATATTTCAGGATATAAACTTAATTTGGATAAAAGTGAGTTGTTTCCTCTAAACGTAGCAGCCCGCATACTCTGCATAATTTTCCATTTAAGATTGTCTTGTATGGTTTTACATACCTTGGTATTCAGGTTAGAGACAAATTTGAGGACCTGTTTAAATTCAATTTAGTAGCCCAGATATGGGAAGATTTTCAGTGGTGGTCGTTGCTGCCCTTATTCCATGCTGCTTGGGTAACTCTGTTAAGATGAACACCCCCAATTTATACCCATTTTTCTTCCCTAATCCTTTTTTCGCAAATTGGATAGCTTAGTATCTGAGTTCATTTGGATTAAAAAAGTCCCTAGACTTCACAAAGATTTGTTGAAGAGGCCAAAGTCTCTCAGAGGCTTGGCTTTGCCTAATTTGCAAACCCTGTCTTTCACCCCTCTCTGATTGATGGAGCATTCTCCTTGTGGTCCAGCTCTGGTATTGAGGCATTCAGGGATCTTTACGTAGATAATATGTTTGCTTCCTTCCAGCAGCTCACTGATGATCTCGCATTTATATGGCTTTATTCATTCATTGCGTCCCATCTCTTTACATACCATAAAAACTCAGTGGGAGGAGGATTTGGGGGAAGAAATCCCAGAAGAGTTGTGGGATGTCATTCTGTGTCGACTCCATTCCTCATCTATTTGTGCTAGACATGGTCTGATCCAGTGCAGAATCCTTCACCGCACCCACTGTACTAAAGTCAGACTCTCTCGGATTTATGATGATGTTGACCCTGTCTGTGATAGATGTCATCAGGCCCCTGCTACCCACATCCATATGTTTTGGTCATGCCCTTCCCTGCGCGTTGCAGCAGACAGGGGCATCTGTGATGGAGAAACTGTTGGGGAATGGACTACATTCCCCAGCATGCCACAGCCAGGCAGCCATCTTACCCCAGCTGGACCATATCATCAATCAGCCAGCTGGGAGCTGATTGTAAGGCAGCAACTTAAGAGGGGAGTCAGCAGTCCACAAGTGCAGAGATGACCCAGAGAGCCCTCTTACAATGTTGCATGTAGAAGAGAAGTTTAAGTTACAGTTTGTAGTAAGACAGTCAATGTCTACTTTTGTTTGAACCCTGCCTCAAGTGTGGTCTTTGTCATGGACATGCCCTCAGACGGGGTTAGTGAATCCCGGCTTTTCCCCAAGGGTGCCACAGCGTCTATTGGTCAGAAATCTTTAATACCATTTTAGAATGCATTGGGATCCCAATTGAGCCAGCTGCAATCACAGCACTGTTTGGGGTCCCTCCCTCCACTCTGCCGCTCCCAAAATATAAAGCAGACCTTGTAGCCTTTGTCACTCTTTTGGCCAGACATTTGATCTTACTTAGGTGGAAATCACTCTCACTCCTTGTGGATTAAGGACATTTTTGCTTTTGTTAAGCTGGAGAAAATCAGGTGTACTATAAATGGTTCATCAGCCAAATTTAATAAAACATCGGGGCCATTTTTTGCACATGCTGAGGGGTTGGTGTTTGCTGCTATCCCAGAATGACTCAATTTATTGCCTGTCTCAAATTGGGGCAGCAGGTTGGCCTAGCAGTTAGAGAGACCAACCCGTCACCGGAGGGTCGCTGGTTCAATCCCCGGCACCACCAGGAGGGTGTATTCCAGCTGTGAGCTGGTGATTGAAAAATGACTGGTGCCACAGCTACGGTGCCCACCAACACTGCTGAAGTGCCTTTGAGCAAGGCACTTAACCCCCAACTGCTCCAGGCACACTGTCCAGTAGCTGACCCCTGCACTGTCCTCTGACCTGGAAAAGTGCATGTGTGTGGGGTGATGTGTGTGTATATCTAGTCAGAGGGATGAGAAGAAACAAATTCAATGCATGCAGTGTGTTAGTGCCAAATAAAGTTGATTCATCAACTATCTTTCTTTCTTAAATTATTTGAGGGTGTGTTTGGAATGAATTCTGTATTTGTTTGTATTCTCTAATTGGTGACCAACATAAAGATGTTGTGTGCCTCCCTTTGATTTCTGTTCTTTTAGCTGTTTATTTATTTGTATTCAAGTTTTATTCTTTATTCTTATATTTTTTTTAATCTGAAACAATATCAACACTTTCTTGATATTAACATATTGTTGACTATTTTGTGTGTTGTAAAAAATCCAATAAAGGTAACTAGAATGCTTCGCCAATACATCCTGAAGCATCATCCTGTCGAGTTGAGCAGAGAGAGAGAGAGAGAGCGATTGTAGGAATCCAGCTTGTCCCCAATGGCATCAATAGTGGGTTTGGCTTTCCTGGGTGAGAGAGAGATAGATGGACCGGTATGTAGTGTTCCACTAATGTTCCACAGTCTTGCAAAGTTGAGATAATTTAGTTGTGATAAATTGGACTCACTTGATTTTAAGCTGGTTTCCTACCAGCTTCTTGGTGTACAGTGAAGAGGTGTTGCCTGGCTGCTCCTCTCTTGAGACTGGACACAAACAAGTGCTTTAAAAACCTCCCTGATCACCTGATGGGATGCAGATGTGACCAGATCCAAGTGCCAACTGGTTGTAGCCCTTGAACTGGTTAATGTCTCCCCTCTGCTGCCTCACCCAGCCTGAGCTGGTAGAACTGTCCTGGGTTCTGAAATGTCCTTGCTGGTGATGTTTCCCCACCCTCTCCCCTGGTTTGCCACTGTGTGTGTGTAGGTGTGTGTGTGGGTCTTTGTTGTTGTCTTTTGTTTCCTAATTCCTAAACACCGTAAGTGCGTGTGTGTTAAATGCTAACCATACCCATTGGTTTGAATGAAAAATGCTACCAATTGTAACTTATTGGCTTTCAGTTGACTGTACAGACTGTTGATCCTGTTGTTGATCCAGTGACCATTTCTTACCTGTAGGTGGCGCTGCGTTTTGGCAACTATGAGTTGATCAACCTGTTGCTGCGGTTTGGAGCCAATGTCAACTACTACTCCAGAGTCAACACAACACACTTCCCCTCTGCCCTGCAGTATGCTCTCAAAGACATGGTAAACTATTATTATTACTATTAGCAGTAGCAGCAGTACTGGTAGCAGTAGTAGTAGTGACAGCACTAGTATTGGTCGTATTAGTAGTAGTAGCAGTATTAGTAGTAGTCGTAGTATGTTTGCACATGTTGACATTTTCTGTTTTGATCAGAAAGAAAATGGTCCTCCTCAATGGTTAGTGAATCAAGGTGCATGCTCCATCTATGGCATATGGCGCAAGTGGGCGTGTCCAGTCTACTTTGGTATTTTGGTGACCAGAGGTGCAGTGCTCAAATAGTGAAATAGTTAGTTGTGATTAACATTATTTTTTGGGCATTTTGCCTTAATTCAACAGCAGGTGAGAGAGGAGGGATGGGAGGGATGACATATAACAGGATGTCACAGTTACATGGTACCACCCCACCCATCCTGGCGCAGCTCTAACCGCCAAATTACCAAACTGACGATGGCGGGGAAAAGTTGTCATTGTGCCTCACAAAATTGTCAATACGCTGGTGAATAATGAATACATTGCGGTATTCTGATCGGACCAGGCAACTAAATTTTTAGAAACAAAAGTTACTTCAGTTTCGTAGTTTAGTTCATTTCTCAGTTGTTGATTAGGCCATCCTCCAATGTGTCAGTATTTACAGTAGTACACAAAAAACATTGTTGTTGCTTGTTGTAAGCGTAGGTCACTGTTTTGGAATATGTGTATGCTAGGTGGTGCTGAGGATGCTGTGTAACTATGGTTATGACATGGAGCGTTGCTTCGACTGTCCCTACGGCAACGGCTCGCACATCCCTGATGACTATGAGGGATGGACCAACACTGTGATCAAAGACACTATGGTAATCTATTACAAAGGTGGGAAAGATACATTTCTAATGAGTTACGTACCTAGTTAGTGACTTTGTTAGTTCGTCAGCCAATCACCTAGTGAGCAAGTTAGTTAGTTCGTGAGACAAACTATTACATAGGTGGGAGCTGTGGGGTCGGAGGGGATCTGAGGACAAGTCTCTGCCACTTTTCTAATGACCTAAAGTGAACTTGTCACTATGGGTTCATTCACATTGCAAGTGAGATCTGTGTTTGTGTCACCTACATGTGACACAGATCTGATTTTTGTAGTGCAGTGTTTACACAAAAAAACACTGGAATCTTCTGACCTTTTCCATTCTGATTTGGGTAAAAATTTGTATGTGGTCCCACAGTTGCGAGAAAACATTTGTGCCCTGGTCAAAAGAAAGATCAGGTCCATTGCTGCTCTCCCTAAGAGTGGACATCCAGCAAGTGCACATCACATAATGGTCAAGGAGGTGATAACCCTTAGGTAACAGCTGAGGATTTGCAGCATCTCTTAACCAGAGTGGTGTTCATGGAGGATCCCAAGGAGAACATTGCTGCCCATCTCAAGTTTGCCAAAGATTCACCTGGATGTTCCACAAAGCTACTGGAACAATGTTCTGACAGATGAGACATAAATTTTGTTTGGCAAAAGGGCACAACTCTATTTGGAGTAGAAAAATTACTGCGTACCAACAGTAAAACCTCATCCCAACTGTGAAGCATGTTGGAGGAGCATCATGGTTTGTGGTTGCTTTGCAAAGTCTAAATTGTATCTCCAGGAGAATATTAGGGTCTATCAGGGTAACGCTCTGTGATCTGAATCTTAACAGAGGTTGGGTCATGCAGCATGACAATGACCCAATACACAGAACATGCCTTAGATGAAGATCAGATCATAATTTAGGAGACATTTATACAGGAATGGAGGTAACTCATACGGGTTCACAAACGTTTTCTCGCAGTTGTAGATCTGATACAGATCCAACAGAGGGCAACACGACTAGTTGGTCAAACAAGAGGAGCAGGAGTTATTTACCAGATTGCCAGTCAGTCTGGCTGGTACAGTTTCATATCCTGTCTGTGTGGCTGATAGCACAGTAGTAGTTTATATTCTGATTGAATCTCTTGCAGTTTCTCCTTTTAATGCAGCATGTCCTTGTGGTCACAAAGGAACAATGTCAATGTCTTTGTTTAATTTGTGTAGTAATTTCTCAAACGTCATTTTAGGATGCAAAATAGTCACGACAAATACATATGTACGTATGTATGTGTATATATGTACACATATTAATACTATAACTATTTAAACTATAGATGTGACTTTAAAGCACATGCTTTTGGAAACATTTTCATTTCATTTCATTGTTTTCACATGTGAACAATATTTTTTAATGTTTAATCTGAAAGTTTATACTGTGGAAATTTCAGATTTTGGATTACCAAAAAATATGAAACCCTACATGTGTCCAAAAATGTGCTTTGAATTCACATATGTATTTTTACATGACTTTTTTTACAAGGGACTGTTACACTGATTATGCCCTAAACTTAACTGTCCAAAAGTGTTCAAGAGCTACAGTCAAAGGACGTTGTTTAATACATGCAATAAAGGTTAAAACCCTGTTGTATAACCTTGAACTCCGTCTGTCCGTCTGTCCATGCAGTTCTGTGAGGTGATCACGGTCAACTGGCTGAACCACATCTCGGGTCATGTGGTTCGTATCATGTTGGACTATGTGGATCATGTGACCTTCTGCTCCAAGCTGAAGTCGACGCTAATGGAGCAGAAACAGTGGCCTGACATCTGCAGAGTGCAAGGTGGGGCCGTCAGTGAAGAATCAATGAGATGAAACTTTATCGATCCCTGTATTCACAGAAAAACAGATTCTCATCAAGAACATAATCAGTTGAGGTGATATAGATATGTCCATTTTCAGCATATTCAACTGGATGTATGAATGAATAAGGATTCCAGCACAGTCCTCTCAAGAAAATGAATGGGATTTTTGTAGATGAGGCAAGTTCAATAAAAGGTTCAATAAAAAGTATATTATAACACTTAATGACAAAATAACTAACATCTCAGACTGAAGAGATCTAACAAGAGGAGGATCTGGAGGAGTTCAACTTTAAATAAGAACTTACATTTATATTTGACCATTTCTGTGACTCTCTTACCCAGAGAGGTTTCAATGAGTAGAATAAGCTTTCTTCCTTCCTTCCCTTTCTTCCTCCCTCCCTTCCTTCCCTTAATCTTCTCTCTTTCTTTCTCCTCTATAGAAAATGTTCGCTGTCTGCAGCATCTCTGTCGTCTTCAGATTCGTCGTTGTCTCGGTCGGCTTCGTCTCCGAGCGCCAGTCTTCATGAGCTTCCTGCCGTTGCCGGGGCGACTGAAGGACTACATCCTGTACAGGGAGTATGACCTGTATGGCCAGCAGAGCAGCATCTCAGGGTGACGCATGACCACGCACTGTTCTCCAGTCTGTACTACGGTTAGATCCATACATGGGTACCGATATCGGCCTTTGACTAAGAATCTGTTGTGAATCGGACAAGAGGCTTCAATGAGGTCAGCAGTTGAATCAGCTTCAATTCCTAGATCACCAACATTACAAGCAATAGGAAAGAGGTTAAGTGCTGCTACTATTACTATTAATCCATCACTACGGTCAAGAGAATGTCAGATTGAAGTTCTAGTAAAAATGAGGGTGATGGTGAAAAGGAAAGAGTTTTTTCCTACATGAGAGCAAATTAGATGAAGTAGAGAAGGATGTGTGATTCAGTGGGGAGAGATGAGTTTCTAGCCTTGGATAAATCCAAATTTGAATTGTCTTACCACACAAGTACTTCATTGGAATAACAAAGACATTTTATTTAAAAACAGATTCTTGGTTTGACAATGGTATATAAATGACTTGTTGTCATATAGTGAATATCAATGAATTAATCAAAGGAATATGCAGTTGTCTTTGATGCCATTCCCAAAGGTGTATTATCATTTAGAGGTGGGGAGTGATATATTTGATGTGATGTTTTATTTTCTTATATTCGGGAAGTTCCATATTCATAAAGCAAAATTCACTTTTTAAATGAATTCAAGCAAGATGTAAACCTTATACAATTGTCGAAAAAAACAAAAAAGCACTAAAGACATGTCATGTCATTCATGATTTTATCTTCTTTTTTGACTTCTTCATGACTGTCATCTCTGTACCTCTTGTTTATTCTTGGCAATAAAAAAAACAGACAGCGTGGCCACCATTGTGGCTCTGAGTTGTGTCACAACGCAGTGAAAGGGCGACCCCAGTTGGAGCCAAGATGGCGTTTTTTCACCTTTAATCAAGGAGCCAATCGGCTTTGTGGAGTGTTTCAACCTCCAATCAAAACCTCCCCGGGGGCGGGATGAGCAGAACTGGGAGGAGCTGTTTTGGGGTGTTGTGAATTCGTGCAGCAAAAATATTGAGTGACTTATCGGACAAATTGGTTTAGTTTTATCTATCAATAAGCACGGGTTATCGATCCACCAGCCGTGGCCATGCCCGGGATAGAGAAGCTGCCTATCGAAGAGACTCTGGAGGACAGTCCGCAGGTAGGAATACTCCAATCTGGAGCTCCAGCTAGCATGCTAACCTTAGCCACCTAGCAAGCTATGCTAGCTGTCTTTGTAGGTTCAGTGTTTGCCAATAAGGGAAAGAGATGCCAAATGTTAAGTAGGCTGCCCACCGCTGACGGACCAGCTCGCCAAAGCTGTCAGACGGGCAGCAGTGGAGCCCAGAGCTGCCTTAACAAGCCAGTTGTGCATCGATGTCAGTACCCGAAGACTGTATGATTCAGACAGGGACGGTTTCTGAGAAGATTCAGGGTCAACATGTCTGAGTTAGCGACACACCTTTGCAGCCATTGTTGGTTTGCACCTAAATTAACTGGGTGTCTCGATTCGACACAGCTGACTACTTCCGTAGCTAGTCGGCTAGCTAGCCTCTCAGTGCCAACGGAAATATGACATACTCCTCACACCAAGATCCCGACACCTCAGCGGTGTTGCTGTTAGGGGGGTTACTCTATTGCTTTGTGCAGCTCTATGGGTAGAGCAAGGCACTAACACTGCTAGGGTTGGGGGTTCAATTCTCCTCCGCCAACTGGCAGATATTGTTGTATTCTACAACTGGAGGAACCAGGGAGAAATTCACTTTCATTGGCTGTTTGATTCCATATTTCACCATCCATTTTAACTATTTTGGCAGCCAGCTAGATGTTTAGAGCAACATTTTACAGTATTTAGCTGCTGTCTCGTGGTTACTGTCCAGCTTGGTACCAGTCCTGGTTTAAATGCAGGTTACAGTACTTGATTTGAATGGTTTCTTTCTCTCATTTTACTCATTTTTGCTACCAAAAGTGTCTCTATATGTAACACAGTGCTTCACTTAAAATAGTGTGATTTCACAACTGAAGGTGTCATATCTTATTAAGAAAAAAACAACACTAATTTCAGAAATGAAGGTGCAATTGCAACCTGAATCACATCTGTTAGTGGTAACACGAGGTCAACTCCTCAGTATCAGGAGTCAGTCTCCATTAAGAAAATAGAGTTCAGTGTTCATCTGTGAAGCTGAAACTTGGATGAAGCTGAAATTTTGCTGCTTTGTGAACAGTTCAGGCTGTCTACCTCTGTCTCCAGCTCTGTCTCGATCTCAATGTCTATTGCTATCTATCTTCATCTCCGTCTCCATCTCCATCTTTATCTCCATCTCTTTCTCCATCTCTATCTTCACCTCCCATCTTCCTTTCATTTTCCTATCCTTTCTTTACATATAAGTCACCCACGTGCACGCTGATGCACATGTATTTGCAGGCCAATCCACACTCAAGCATTTTCTACGTGGGCCTCTAGTAACCCAGGCAAGTTTCTGTTCACACAGAGATGGAAAATTAAACTACAGTTGAAGTAATTCTCCAAAATCTTACATTCTGATTCTGAAAACGTCTTCTTGCATATTTTATCACAACAACAATTTGGAAACACCAGGATGAGTCAGGGAAGACAACATGACTGAACCAGGAAGGAACAGTTGTGGAAACGCTACGACGTAGGAAAGTGATGGAATTTGACATCAGGGCCGTGGTGTGAACCCTGGAGGAGAACAGACAAGCATTGTGTGGAGAGACAGTTTTACGTAGATAGACGCCTGGCTTTGGCTTTGGCAAGTACACAAGAGGTCACGTGAAATGACACACACATACAAACAGCAACTCGCTCTCCCCCACACACACACATGAACACACACACACACACACCTCCATGAGTGAAGCCGCAGTAACCAGGTCTGGGGATCTCACCACCACGCAGGCATCCAGGTTATCGTAGGTGCGAGCTGAGGGGAGAGGAGGAAGGGCAAGAAGGCACAAATCATCACTTCAACTCAACAATTCATTTTTCTAGCAAATGATTTGGCTTTTATGTTTTCAAAATA
>OOFE01028199.1:4152-18515 GCA_900323365.1 Monocentris japonica
GAAGGGGGGGGGATACATATAGACATTGATCCTTTTTCAATGCATCTGCCGCAGGAAATGCACAAAAATAAATGAATGTTAAGTGAGATAAAGGAGAAAGAGAGAGATGCCAGAGCAGAGGAGACTGTGATGGAAAGGCGTGCTTGACAAAACAAATGAAACAAATGAAAAGGAACGACAGGAGAGTTAGAGAGAAAAAAAGCGAGATAAATAGTGTGGTGTGTAGAGGCATGTCCACACATGAAAACACAACCAGACTCTATATAGATATATACAGTACACACATAAGTCTGGTGTTTTGTGAGCTGTGAGGTAGTGAGCACTGCTGAACAACTCAGATAAGAGTGGATGAACCAAAGAGAGAGAGAGAGAGAGAGTGGTAAAGAGAGAAAGCTGCCCAGTACAACCACAGTCTTCTACTGTCAGCCACTGGGAGCTGCCCAACCACAGTGGGGGGTTCAATGTCTTGCTCAAAAGCACATCACCAGGCGTTTTTTTTTTTTCAAACTGAATTAAAACCAGTAAACTTGTTGATCTGATTGGCCGTGACCATTTCTGATGATTGGGATTGAAACAAATTACATACAGTAAGGAGTGTAATGGAAGGAATATAATAGTGCAAAGAAAAATCGCTGATATTTTGTACCAACATTCAATATCTTTAAATTACACAATCAAATGAATGAATAAAACATGGGGGAAAAAAACCCGTCATTGCAGGTTTTGCATCATATCAGAGGTCATATCAGACTGGACCAGATCTGATATTTAATAAAAGGCCAATATAACGCTAGTTCACGCCATGATGTAACTGTGAATTTAATGACACTGTGTCAAGAAATAATATGAAATTGCAGTCTTAAGAGAACTGACAACATTTCCATTTTGCTATCTATGACAATCAAACAAAACTCCAAGCCGTTCCTCATCGCAACACAAGGCCTTTTATTGTGAATTTAATTCATTTAATTCTGCAGACATAGAGGAAAATCCTACACTAGTTATGGAGGGAAGAGAAATGGCTGCCACTAAATCCAGCTGCATGTTTACCAATTTCACTGTTTTTACACTAATCCAAATGATTTATGTACATTTCTCCTGGACCGTGGGGAACCTCTTTCTTAAGGGTGTACCAGTAGATCCCACTGATTGGCTCAAGGTTGTACCTCATGCTGAGTTCAAATACTAACAACCCAGAGAGAGGCTACACTCATTCTTCATCCTGCTTCATATATTATACATGTTCTGTGTGTGTGTGTGTGTGTGTGTGTGTGTGTGAGAGAGAGAGAGAGCATCGCTTGACATTCCTTTAACCCCTGTTTATTCTGTCAGTGTGTATGGCCACGATAGACTTAGGAATCATGTTGCCAATTAGTCATACACACATCCTCAATAGAGCAAGCTGGTATGGTTGTTACATGAATACGATGTGTGTGGGTGTGTGTGTGTTGGTGTGAAATTACATGTGCCATAGGTATGTGTAGGGCAGAGTGTATGTGGGTTTGTGTGTGTCTGGGGATGTGGTGGAAATCTAGGGTTTGAGATTGAATTCAAGGTCAAATGTG
The DNA here is from genome assembly GCA_900323365.1 of Monocentris japonica. Classification (NCBI taxonomy): domain Eukaryota; kingdom Metazoa; phylum Chordata; class Actinopteri; order Trachichthyiformes; family Monocentridae; genus Monocentris; species Monocentris japonica. The sequence goes on from OOFE01028199.1 coordinate 5,718, forward strand.
CTAATTTACACGCACACACACACACACACACACACACACACACACACACACACATTGTGAGAAAGCCTTGCTGCTCTCTTTCAGCACAGCAGGGGGTTTCAAATCTATCTTCGTTAGCATTCATTCCCCTCTTGCCTCATTCTCCTCTTCTCTCACTCTCTCTTCTGTATCTTTATCCTCCTCTCTCACTCTTTCCACCCCTCTTCTCTCTCTCTCTATTTCCCCCTCTTTTTTCCAGTGAGGCAGGTAGTTGGCTGCCTGTATGGACCCCAACACAGCATGCTAGGACTCCTGCTGGCTTGGCCCAGATTGATCAATCAACACCTACTAATAGAGAAAGAGATGAAAGCGGAGAGAGAAGAAGAAGAGATGGCGGGAGGGAGAGAGAGGGATAGACAGATAGATGGATGGGAAGGTAGTCGGCCAATTTTTTTTAGACTGATAGCGATATTTTTAGACCATCATGGGACACTAAAACTTTCCATTGAAACCTATATTGACTAGCTGTGGTTAGGAGTAACCTCCATCGTATCAAGTGGTTGGCACTGACGGCACCAGATCTGTTTTTTCCCACCTAATTTTGCTAAGCAGAGCTTCCTGCGAAGATATCAACTGAGTTCTCTTGTTGTAGGTGTTTTAGTCAGCTTCTCCTTGCTTGCAGCTTGTTTCACTACATACTGCTCAGTGTGGATATTAAAGTGATAATTCGTGACTTCCTGTTTTTGGCGCTCAGCGCTCATTGCTGCGGTGTTTCTTCACTGCACTTCCCAGAGATCAGCTGTCAATCAAACAGCGTGTCCAGCACTGTGACGTCTTTTTTCTTGGATTTTCTATTGATGGAGTTTGCGTTTCTTTAGGTGGCGCTCTTTTCTTTATCTGTTCAGCCATGGAGGCTATCGCTGCTCTTGATGTAACACAGCCATATTGGAGTTCAGCTCTTGGTAGCAGCGGCTATGAAACATATCTGATTAGCACACTAGCTAACATATCTAGTAGAAGCTAGCGTTAGCAGTAGCTAGTAGTTTACAGTAACTAAATTAGCCTGCTGGCTAGTTAGCTAGCTAACAGTTTGTTCAGGTTAACTGAGCTGACTCTTCTCCAGCTCCAACTCAGAGTGTTTTGGAGTAGAGACTAGGGCTAAAGACAAGACAGTTTACTGAGTCACAGTAACCGACATTTGGAGACAATAAAAAGCCAATATTAGCCCGAAATATTGGTCAAATGCTGATAGATTAATAGATAGATAGATTTAAGATAGATAGATAGATAGATAGATAGATAGATAGATAGATAGATAGATAGATAGATAGATAGAGCAGGCTGGTTTCCAACATAGCGGCTGAGTGTTAATAATTCAGCTCACCACAGGAGGTTCCTCTTTGATGTCTCACTTTGAAGAACAAGTGCATCCCTCCAGGGCTTGACATTAGCACCCGCCAAATGCAGGTAGAATTCGTCAGTGGCATGTAACACCTTCACTCTTACTAGCCACTTTGGCGGGTGGCATTTCCTAGCCTACTAAAATAATCATTGTAGTCTTCAAATGGCACCTGAAGTAATAGTCATTCTATTGTGATACTACTACAACTCCCATGAGCACTGCCTGCACACTGTCTGCTCATCCCATTGGTCCATTTGTGTTCCATTCTCATCCTTTGGCGCCTCGACAGCGACAGTCAGCTGACTGAGGTAACCTGACAAACATTCAGTCAAACTTGTGGCAGCACAATGTGGCAACACATCGGTGGGGTCAAAAAGCCCCGCGACACAATTGTGCACCAAGCAAAGTGAAGGCGTGAGCCGAGCTAGAAAAGATGGACCTGCTGTTTCGCAACATTCACGCGATCGGCAAGAAATGTCGACCCTTCACAGACTATGTGTGGATGTGCGAGTAAGTATTAAACTTGTTTATCCTTGGTCAGCTAGCTGCTAGTATGGAGAACATTGATAGCTAGCTAGCTAACAGTAGCCATCTGTTTTTTCTGCAGGGTAGATGAGCAAAAAGGTCTGAAAGTGGGCAATACTTACAGAAACTCCAACAGAGCGAAAGAGTTTATGTACTTTATTGCTGGGGCGGAAAGAAAGAGAATAAAAGAAGCTATAGACAGCAGCACCAAGTTCCTGTCAGCCATGAGCGACAGTTCCACAAGCTCTTGATCACTTTTTGAGAGGCTACAAGGGGCTTGTGCACCACCTGGAGCAGGTATAGTAAGCGCCATAGTAGTTAGGCTATAGTAGAGGAATAAATTGATGATAGAGTAGGGTGTTGTATTTTATGTCTTCATTCATTTGTTGTAATAATGACTTTTTATTTTAAAATGTGATTTTACACTAATTCTATGTATATATCATGGCAGACACAGTCAAAGAAGCAGGGAATACAATCTATGAAGGAATCAGACCTGCTGACTGTGCAGCTGACCTCTGCTTCAGTCAAGGAGTTTGATCCAGCACCAGCCATCGAATTGTGGCATTTGGCCGGAGTTTATGGAGCAGAGAGACCAACAGAAAATGGATCTGCATACATTTGAGATGTATCTCTCTCTCTCTCTCTCTTTCTCTCTCCCCACACACACTGTTGAAAGACAAGGAAAGTTTAAAGGGGAGTATTTACGTGTGTCTGTAGAAATTCTTGAAATGAACTTGAGTTATCAAATATCTATGGCACATCATTTTATTGCATCTTTCTAAATAGTTCAAGGAAGTAGGCTATAGTGTTTACTATTACTGTATATTTACTGTTATTTCAATTCCTATATCGAGCCTCACAATGCACCTGATCTTCTGATCTAATATTTGGACAAGAGCCTGTACAACACACACACACACACACACACTGGGCTGAATATTTCATTATTGTACATATTATAACTTTATATAATAATTTTAATTATACAGTTTGTTTATCTTTTCAATTAATCTTATCTTCTACACCCTTGCACCTCTTGAGTGCCATTCATCATTATAAGCAATAATAAGCTAATATTTGTATCTCTTGGTTCTCTTATGTTGCTTGCATACAGTCTGCTGTGGTATGTCAAATAAAATGTCATTGCCAAACAAATACATGCTGTTATAGTCTCTAACTACCGTTACCTTTATTTTTTTACTTTTGCTGGGTGGGGCATATTGGCGAGGGAAAAGCTGAGTGGCTAGTAACTTTGGAAAACCACTAGCCACAGTGGCTGGTAAGCATAAAAGTTAACGTCAAGCCCTGCGTCCCTCTCTCTTCCCCTCCTCAACTTCTCAGCATTCGCATTATCCTCCATGCAACTCAGCCACAGCCCTCCCTCCTCCTCTTCTGCTCATCTCCTCACGTCATCGCCTCATTGACACGTTTATCCTCTGCTTCCCCCACCACACACACACACACACCCAGCCAATTGTCTAGGTACATACACATACTGAAAAGGCATATTCTGGGTGTGTGTGTGTGTGTGTCAGTTTGCCAAATGATCTCCCTATCTCCTCCTTAACATTAAAAGTTATATATTTTATTGGCAACATGAATTTACAATGCTTTGAAAAAAAAAACCTGGTCCTTTCTCTTCTTTAGGTCATATTTCTGTCCTGCTTTACATCAGTAAGGCTCATTGTTGAGGTTCTTGTGTCAAAAATACTATTCTGAAAACAACAATAATTTACACCTATTTTTATTTCATTGTAATGAACATTCAAATTTCATGTTTCTTACCTTTTCATTTCATTTTTTCTTCCTCTACGTTTTTCCCACTAATAGTTAATAATACTGTAAGATTGATATGAATCATGATTCCTTGTAAGAATTGAATTATTTGCATTATTCTGCATCAATATATTACATATTTAGTTGAGCAATAGAGCCACTAATGCTAATGTTATCAGTAGTAGTGTTTCTCATGTTCTCTTATTTTAACAGCACATACCCTCTTTTTAGGTTACTTATCCTACATAGTGTCTTATTCTCCCTCTGTCACATTGCGGCGGAGGAGGCATTGGCAGCATCAGGGCTAAGGTTATTCTGTACCTTGATGACCTACATGCTGTTTCAGAGGATTTACACCTGGACAAGGGTACACTTCTGGGGGAGACATTGAAGACTTGACATTTTCTGGGGTTTTTTGCACCACATATCATCTCAATCCAAAATGATTGGTATCAATTTTCAAAAACCCATATTGGTTGAACCGGTTGAGTAATTCAATTGGATGGAAAAAAGACTATTTTCTTTTCACCTTTTTTGGGAGCTGTTCAATGTGTTCGCTGTGCACAAACCGTTTTAACTTTCTCACCATCCTCTCAGCAAAACAATAGCCATTGTTTTCAGTGACGGGCCATTTCACATCTACCATTCACATCTATTACCGAGACATTCAACATGAAATCACATTTCAGATATATCAACATTGCAGATATAATTTCAGCAGGCCGCTTTCAGAGCCAAAAATAAATATAAAAATGTGTCCTGCCCTGCTTCGGTTGAAAACTTGAGCTCTGCTGATCGGTGACGAAATTCGGAAGATTTAGGGGTAGTTTGAGCTGAGTGGGCTGAAAACTAAAAACAGGACGCCTCGACTGGAGACTGTTCACCGCAAAAATAATATGGCCAATGGAAAAGAGTAAAGCTTTTATTTCTTTGGTTGACTGTCAGTGCTGGGATCTCAAAAAACAGAAATTTCACTGCTTAATCTTATCACAGTGTAAATTTAGGAAAGAACCTCGTTTCTCGCTGACTTTCCTCCTCTCCAGTCCTGTCCTCTCTTCTTATTTTGGTTGGGTTCATTTTTTTCAAATGCGAAATGGTGCACACACACACACACACACACACACACACACACACAGCAGCAGCATCCTTTTAATCTTACATGCTGTGTGATCCTCAGGGACCCCTGTGGTGAGAGAGAGAGAGAGAGAGAAACTGCCACATGCTGCAACACACACACACAAGACTTACACACATATATATATGTAGAAACACACACACACACAATGTGGTGTTGAGATAGGCTGATGGGTATTACTTTGCCACTTTCCTCCTTATCAGAACCATTACACCAGCCGAGTGAGTTTCTAACTGACATCATCCACTATGGCTAACACTGTAGACGAAGACAGAGACAGCCAGGCTTTCACGATTACACATTCATCGGCTCATAATCATCATCCTGTCCTGCAGCGCTCATTTACGTGACAATGGTATCACCGATCTATAGCGGTAGAAGCAGCTTTTCCATAGGAGACACTTTCATAAGCCTGGAATCACAGGGAAGCCACCAGATGAGCCAGTATGAAACCCGCGGTTGCAAAGTAGCTCGGGCTGCCTGTCAACTAGCCGCTCTCGTCACAGAGGTGGAGATTTTTTGCACTTTGATGTTAGGCTCTTTGACTCCCAGTCATTACAGCTGCGATACTGGTGCCATCTAGAGGATGCCTTCCACATCAAATTGTAAGAATTGTGGGATTCATGTGAAACACCAGGAGGCGTGTCTGTGCAAAACCAGGAGACTGCCAAGGGGTACGAGAATATTCAATATCCTCTGTCGTTCGTTTCCCGGACTCTCCCTGCACATTCAACTGATCTATTGCCAAAAGAAGCAATAATTACGATCTCCCCTCTCTAAAGTTAAGATATACACAATGATATAACAGCCTATAAAACAGAAAAATTTATTTTTGTCATATTTTCCCCCCATCGTACAGCATTTTTAAAGCTCTGTGCCTGTGATTCGTGGCTGTATTAGGTTTAGACTGGTAGATTGGTTTGCAGGTACATCAGGCCAATATTGGGCTTTTATTAAATATATAATCAGTGTTGTCCCTCCAGTGAGGTTCCTCCCTGACCACAGGGCCTGGCATGGCATATTACTTTCTTTGCACACTTGATTTTTTCAATGACGCCTCATGGAAATCAATTCTTCATGTAAAGGTAGTAATAGTGTCCCATGATGGTCTAAATGTTGTTTCAAATAACATTCTGGGGCCAAACACAGAATGCTTGTCATTTTTTTTCAATTGAAAGATATTAAAGAGTGAACGGTCTGGCAACAACTAAAATACACCTGTTCACTTTGACCTCGTGAATCTGAGAGGGAGGGCGTCAGATTCTTTCATTTAGTGTTCACAGTGTCACCTCCTGATGGCTGACAAAGAAACAGAGATATTGTAAAGTCATTGATCAAAGGTTGAATTTATCAAAGCTGTTGATTACCAATGTGTGGCTGTGTGATAGGCAAACTTTTCTTGGGGTCTTTTTTTTTCACCGAAAGTGAGGTGGAAGGATTCCTGTCTGATTTGACTTCTGTCCGGGGGTTTGTCGGTGGTTTTTCACAGAATTCAACAAAACAGTAAGAGGGGAAATGAAAAAAATGTGTGACTTGTACATAAGCTCTCTCGCTCTCTCTGTCTCACACGCACAAAAAAAAACACACACCCTGTCCACACATATACCGTAGCATACACACTTGCATATATATGGGCATACACACACATTCACAAAAACCCACACGCTCAAAAGCATATGTAGGGCCTGGGGGTGTGAATTAACAGGATATTGAGTGAATGAGTACAGAAAGCACTGATGCCTTGAATTCATAATTGATCAAAAGGAAGAGAGGGGCGCTGATAGTTCCCCACATATACACATCTATTCACTGATCCGCAACATGCAGTTAATCTGCTTTTAATCATCGAGTTTCCATACTAATAATGCTGATAATGAGTGCAGAGGGCTTTTAGAGGCTGATACCAATTTCGATATTTTTGAATCAAAGCTGCTGCTAACTGATGCTTTCATGTCAGTCAGACCTTTCAGAGTTTGACATTTTCACCATTAATCAGGCCAGTAATGTTTGACATGACAGAACACAATACAAAATCAATCGAAATCAGATCAGTGGTGTTTGAGATGTCACAGCCTGATCTATCAGATTGGGATCGCATTGGGGACAATAAATATATCAGGCTAACCCCAGTAAAAATGTTTTTAAATGGCCTGTGGTAATTGTTAGGTAAAATCTCACTTTACCCGCAAACCTCCAATGTAGCTTAACCACAATCACAACACATAAATGATAAACATAGGATTAATCTGTCTGTTTCTCTTCTCTCCCATTTCTCTTCCTGTCGTTCCTCTCGCTTCTCTCCCCCAGGTATCCTGTACAAGGGCAATGGAGAGAACATCTTTATTTCACAGCAGCCCCCAGTCATCAGCAGCATCATGGGTAAGGAACAGACTCCAATGTATTGTCAATTCGCTTTCAAAGGCCCACACCATTGGATGTTGAAATTGAAAAATGGATGTTCTTTGTTTTTTTTTGACATATTTGGTGCGTTGGTCCAATACTGTGCCATTAGTCTGTCGAACTTTGAGGTTCTGTAGGTTAGGTGCTGTAGTTTCTCTAAATCACTTCAGCACTCTGAAGGCAACATAATCATCCTCTCCCAACTTTCTAAAATGTTGGAAACTTGGAAAATAAATAGCCAGTTTTGACGATTTTCTTTCAAAATGCCCCGATTAGCACCAGAACCCGGGGCCACAAGGAGTTGGAAGCCAGAGGTGTGAGTCTCTCTCCCTTTCCTCCTCCAGCTGCCATTCAACTATTAGATGGCCACCGCATTTGCACATGGAGCCAGTGAACACCATCAAAACTCTATCAAAACTGATTTTGCACCTATGATTGCTTCTGTGCCTTCAGTACAATAGTAGGATGAAAATGCAGTCTTTAGTGTATTGGGGGAGTGGTAGAAGGAAAATGGCACAGGAAGACACTTGTGGATTCAGCAGACAGGTGATTTGCAACCCGGTAGGCTGCCTCATATGATATTTTCAGAGACTTATTCCACCAAAATGAAAATCGCCTGCAGACTCTAAGGTGTTCTTTGTCTATTGATTTATATTGCGCACCCATCAAAACCAGGACAAAAGTCACAGTGTCGAGTCAGATGGACAACTGCTTGAAATGCAGCCGATTTGCAAGCCTTGCTCACACAAACCTCTGAAGCTGTATATTAGTATGTATGAGTGTGTACGAGTACGGGCTGGAGAAATAACATGAAAGAGGAGAGTAGTTTTCACATTCCAAGCATTCCACGAGGGAGAATTTCAATCATTTTACTCGTTTTTTGCCGTTTGTGCAGTTTTTAACAGCATGCAAACTAAAACTCCCAAGTACTCCAAAAGCGGGTGTCACCAACCTCTCTGGTGTCTCTCAGGTAACGGGCGTCGCCGCAGCATCTCCTGTCCCAGCTGTAATGGGCAGGCGGAGGGCAACAAGCTGCTGGCACCCCTGGCTCTGGCCTGCGGAGCAGATGGCAGCATCTTCGTCGGAGACTTCAACTATATCAGGAGGATCTTCCCTTCTGGGAATGTTACCAGTGTCATGGAGCTGAGGTAAGAAGGGAGGGGAGGGAGGGAGGATGGATCAAACAGGGATTTGAACGACATCCAGAGGATACATCTCCTAGTGTCATGCAGTTAAAGGCCTCGTCCATTGATCTCACGAGACCATTCGAATCTCCAAGCTTCTGGAAAAACCAGTCCCAATCCCAATTCCAGTTAATGTGAGGTTCAGGGTGAGGATTGGGACAGGGACGGACAGCTGGCTGTGTTTCGACAGGCAGAAATCAATCGGTATTCCTTCCTTTAAACCTGCGATTTACTTGGACGGATTATTTGAAGGTCACTGAAGAAGAAGAGAAAGATGAATGGGCAGATAGATTGGAAACTTGAGCTTTCCTCGCCGCCGTTGTAAATATTTGAGTGCCCGGCTGCACCTACTCTTCAGCTGGAGCACTCCGAACACTCACGGGTGACATGCTGAATAAAACATAAAAGCAACAGGAATTCTGCTAGCGCTCTGAATCTGGAAGCAATCTGATTTAGTGCTGTGAAATGAGAAACAATCTGGTGTGTCCTGGCACTCGTTGCTAATTTTTTAACACCCCAAACAACCGTCCTAAATATCGCACCTACTGAGTCCCTTATGGAGGGAGGGATGGATGGATGAAACGGATACATCAAATAAGTGGATGGTTGATCATCCCTAACATCTGAATTGTGTGCATGTGTCTTGATACTGTTTCTTTCACTTTAATCTTTCCAGAGAATGGTGCGTCTGCTGTTGTTTTTGGTAACGCCTAGCATCAAACTGTCTACTAACTCTCTTTTCTTTTCTTCTCTTCTCTTCTGTCTCGTTTCCCTTGCTTGCGCTGCATTAAAGAAACAAAGATTTCAGACATAGGTAAGAGTGACTAACCCTTTTCTTACTTTAACACTCTATTCATTCGACTATACTGTCAACTTTGGCTGCTTGTCCATCAGAAACCAGTCCACTGCTGCTTTGTTTGCCTCCTGTTTTCAATCGGATGCACTGTTGACAGAAATGAGAGCTGAGAATGTTTTTAGTAGTCAGCATTGCAGAGTTAAAAACTTTTAGCAAAAGTTTTAAATAGGTTTTCAGTAGCAACAGCAAAACCTACCACCAGCACTTGCCCCAAGCATCCGCGGAGCCTTTTTTTAGCTTCCAAAGGTCAATGGACACAGTATTTACATTCCAGTTGTGGCGCTTCATGCTTCATGTTTTAACACAAGGGTCTTAATTTGCACCAGGGCAAGTTGTATTGTGTTCATGAAAGGAGAGCAGATGAAAAAAAGATGAAAAGGGAAAGGCATTTCACTGTGAGATTTCTCGGTTTGCGAGATTTTGCCTCTAGCGTCAACATTTCACATCAAAACAATATCGCGATACATACTTTCAGATGGAAAACTTCCAAAAGAGTCAACTTTGTGGGAATTCAGAAATACAAGGTCTTGTTTTTCAAATGAGCATTCTTTTTGTGAAATTATACATTGTGCATGCTTTGGGTTTCATGGGCCGTGAGGTTATAAAACTTGTTCAGCTACACATACAGATGATGTAAACTTTCACGTCAACTCCAAAAAAATGAAAAACTGGCAAAGCTGGAGGTTATGAGGTTTTCATTTGACAACAGAGATGCACGACAAAAAGCAGTGTTGCAAAATACATCCATCGGTTTACACCAGACCAGGGTCAAATACTATAAGAAGCTCGGTGCCAGAAGAGTATTTGGAAGTCAGTGTCCCTTTATTCATCAACCAGTTCTTCTTCTTCTTTCTCTTCTCAGTGTAGCATTGACCGATTCATATCCATCATATCAGAGGTGGACCACACTGACTGGACCAGATCTGATTTTTAATAAAAGGTCTAACCCTAATATCTATCAAGATCTAACCCATCTCTCTCTTTCACCGGTACACTGTAATACTGTACAGCCATAATTTCACAGTCTGACTCTGAGGGATGAACACAGGGGAAGAGAGAGAGAGAGAGAGAGAGAGAGAGAGAGAGAGAGAGTGGCAAAGACAAAAAGAGAAATGGGGATATCCCTCTGATCTTGTGCTTGTGTTAAAATAAGCCCTCCGTCTCCCTTTCTGCCGCCCTCTTTTTTTTATATTTGCATCCCTCTGTCTCTTCCTCACTCTCTCTGTGATCTTCACGCAAAATTGAGCCTATTCTGCCGTTGTCAGCTCAGACGAACAGCCCAGTCATCACTTTAATAGTCGCCCCTAGCAAGAGATGGAGGAAGAGGAAGATGAAGAGGGAAGGGAGAGCGACAGAAATGGAAAGTTAGAGGTCTTCTCTCTCAACTCTCCCTTAACTTTCTCTCCCATTCAATTCTAAGGTGCTTCATCAGTGTGAAATACAAACGTAAACACCCAAATTATGAGCAGATGCAGTTGGCGGTCGTACAAATATGGACAAATTCATCTGGAGACTGTTCCCATTTTTAATGTCCCTGCTGTCTGAAACTGTGACTGTGAGGTTAATACATATTTTGCTGCGTGTGGCACACTCTTTCTCCTAGAATATATTGCAGTTTTTCGTTTTGGGGAAGGTTTTCAAAATCACTGAATATTTTTGTCCCCCGTGTTGAAATCGGGGAAAGGACTATGGATCGGTCTGCTTCCATTTGTTTTGTTTTTTTTCATTTGTCTGTCGCAAATGATATCTCAGACACCGCTGATTGGACTTGCATCCCATCAGTGCCTTTCAGCATTTTCAAAATTACACTGATCGGCCAAAGGGGCACTCCAATTACAGGTCAAAACAAGGTGACATATTTGTTTCTGATAGGCACAGAGGAAGGTTGCATCATTTATGGGAGACATGTTCACCAACCCCGTCGGTCTGTGATTCTTTATACCAAAGGATACCAAAGGGACAAGAGAGGCAAACGATCCTAACTTTGGCGGATGGTGATTATCAAATCCAATAACTTAAAGTGAATACTTGTGTCGTCATGGAGAAAGTTCTTCCCAAGTTGTAATGGAGAGAACAAACTTCTAAGGGCCTGAGCGCACAGAAGCAGTTTGAGATGGGCAGTGTGCTTGACTTTGGGCTGTGACTTTCTCATCTGTTTCACCCAGCTCTGTACGATAGACCATCGTGCTGTTTGGACCCATTCGTTCTCATCGGCCAATCATCGTCCAAACCTGTCTATTTTCAGCGGTCTTAATTAACAGTCTGTGATCAGCTGCTGATTCCCACCAACCACTGAGACCTATGGCCAGCGGCGTGTGTGTGTGTGTGCATGGGTTTGGGTGTGTGTTTGTGTGATGGATGTTACATGACAGTGTGGCAGGCGTCATTAAGAGTGTGTCACAGACGACTGATGGCCCATCACATCCGCTTAGCTCTATTCAGACCGACAGACACACAAACTTAAGACACGCACGCGCACACACACTCACTCACACACACACACACACACACACTGGTAGACAGAGAAATGTTCTCTCTTTCTCTATCACACATGCACTTAATACTAGCAAAGAGCAATGACACGTACACACATTCAGAAATAGCAACATACTCTCTTTCTCTCTCGTGTCACACACACACACACACACACACACACTGGTATGCCACAGGCAGTAAATTAACACCTGTTTCTTGGGTTTCACATCATCAACCTCCCTTCATTAGTTCTTCATTATCAGTGGCTGTACAAAACTCTCTTCCTCATTTCCTTGGTGTGTTATGATGCTGGTAAAGGGTAAATCCACTCAAATGACAAGGTTTGGATTCTCAACCTACAACCATGATAAATTGTAGGACATGATAATATAATATATATATTGTACATATATATGTACAATATATACTATAAACAATGGGTATTGACATTTTGAAAGTCACACTATCACTAAACCAATTTTTGTCTTTTCTACCCTCTCACCACCACCATCAACCACTTATCTCCATAGCAACAACCCTGCTCACCGTTACTACCTGGCGACCGACCCAGTTACGGGACAGCTCTACGTGTCAGACACCAACTCACGCCGAATCTACCGACCCAAGATGCTGAGTGGCTCCCGCGAGCTCATTGGTAAACCTTCATGTATTTATTTTGGGGCCTTTTAGTCTTTTAGTTTTTTTAACTATCAAAGTTTTAATGCTCTTTTAAAATTTGAATAACTTTTTCTCTTTTTGTGTTTTTTTTTTGTTTCAATCTTTTAAGTTTATATGAATCTATGCACTTTTTATTTGATGTTAAGCACATTGCATTGCATCTTAATGTACAAAATTTGCTATATAAACAAAGTTTGCTTCATTTCCCTCGTGTATTACAATGCTGGTAGAAAAAGTCAATCCATTCAAATTATCTTTTTTTGTTTTGAATCCCAACCAGCAACCAGTTGTTTAAATTGTTAAACCGATTTCATCATTGATGTATGTATTTGTATCCTTGCTGTAAAAATGAGAAATTGTTAGAAATCATTTGGAAAAAATGATT
>OOFE01028200.1:0-13193 GCA_900323365.1 Monocentris japonica
GCTTGGAACCAAAAGTCCCATGACTCCCCAGCAGCTGGTTGGTTGGACAGAGTTTTGGTAACCTGCCATCCCACCAGGTTAGAGAGTCCAAACCAATCTGGTTCCAGTCTGTAACTTGATCTACCATGATGTACTGGTCTGCTCTTCTCTGGTGTTCATACCAGTTAAGAACACATGAAGAAACATCTGGATATGAGTATCAGTCCAGACTGACATCAGTTATGTGACGTTATGCTAGGCTTTCCAAGTCTTCTGCTACCCATAATGCCTTGCGTTTTTGTCACTCCTAGCAAACGTCCCAGTAGTTCTCTAGGAATAGGACGGAGATTTTCAGGTGTCCACTCCAAACATGCTTGGTGTGAACATGCTCTAAATGGCTCGTAGGGGTTTCTTTGTCTCACCACACAGTTTGTTCTTTTCTTAGGTTCAGTTTTTTCATCATTTGTATATCCAACGTAATGAAACCTAAACTTGAACGCATGAATATACAGCGTCGCTTGTTGTTGAAATTCACAGCTGGTCTCATCTGAGCGGTGCCATGGAGACCAATCACAACAGAGGGACCTGGCAATGACTGAGAGGTTACAGAATAGATCATGAGCAAAAAGCAGGCAGCAAAACCGTCAGCCGTGGAAATAGACTCTGATGACTAATGCTCCCAGGATACACAACTGGGCCATGACAGATGACTGTGGCATGCCAGATTACATACCATTCCTTCACCACGGCCTCCACTGAATGATTCAAACCACTACAGCGCTGCTACGTAGGTGTTACTGGATAGATGAAATTCTTTTCTGTGTAACACACTGAAGACTTTTGATCCAAATTGAGATAGCCACCATTTGAAAACCATACTGCTGTTAGTCAAATATGTTTGATTGGCCAGAATTAAAGTAGAAACTAAAGAAATTAAAGTATAATTTAATTAAATGACAACATTATAAAGCTTTTACAGACTGGATCCATATATTTTTGAGATATTAAAGGAACTTGAGGTAATGATTTTTATTCTTCCCCAAAATGAATGTACAGCATTTTGGAATGGAATTGTTCATTGTGTTTTTCTTAATAGTTTCAGACTTCACAGTTTATTTCCTCAATATAAATTCCAATAAAGAAGAAGAAAACTTTCCACTGTAAGAATCCAACATTCACACTTGGAAAAACCTACCAGCCAACTTAGAGGTAATACTCAGTGCTTATACAGATATAACCACTGTAGACGTCACACTTTTTACTTCATGCTTGCTGAACTACTGCTGCACTTCGGCTATATTCCTAAGAGGGATTGTTGGGGGAAAAATCATTTTTTGCTCAGCTGTCAGAAGTTAGAAGGAGTGGTTTGCTAGCTAGTTTTGTGTTACAATATTTTGATTAGGTTTAGGTTGCATAACATTCAAGAAATGATTTCCAGCACAACTAATGTGGGATAAATGTGTGTGGTAGGGGACCTACAGTCGCTATCATTGTTCTCAATAGCTGCAATGAATGAAAGTATCAACATCTTTGTGTTTTTTTGCTCTTTGTTATTTACGTGGAGGGGGAGGACACAACAAAAACCACAACAAATGTTGGCATGGTGGCGCACTACTGCCTACAGAGCTCTCATTCATTCAACAAGCGGCTTGTGTTAACTCCCTGTTTGGTATATACAGGCTTCAGCTTGTATTGTAGTGCCAGTTATCCAGTAAGCTCTGTGGAGTAACAAAGCTATTGTTTGTTTGTGTATGGTCGCGCACGTGTATTCACAGTATGACTGAGAGGCAGACGAGAGAGAAGACTGTCTCTCTTTGTGGACGCTGGGTCAGGCAGACAGTCATAATTGAAAGGTTTTATTCCAGAAGGAGATGTCTGCCGTTTTTAGCTTGAATTTGGACATGGTAAAGATGGGATTTTTTCTCAGCCTTAGGCTAGTTTGAGACTCCTTTAATCTGCTCAAAATGGCCAATTGAATTCAGTTGAAAAGTGAATTCAAAATGAAAAGATATCACGGTACTTTCCAAAGGATAGTAGGTAGGGTGATTTGTAGGTTGGGTGATTTGGGTGCTCTATATTTTAGAAATATTGAATGATAAAATTGAGATGCTACTTTTTTTTCTTCCAAAATGGATATAAAGCGTTTGTAAAAAAGCCTTCAAATGCAGCTGACCTCAGTCAAACTCCTCATTTCTTTCTGTCTCGCAGAGCTCGACGCAGGAGATCGGCGAGGAGGCCGAGGAGGGTGCCATCTTCACCATCACGCTGAGGAAGGTGCAGCTCCACCAGTCAGCCAGTAAGGGGCAGCGATGGCTGGGTGTGGAGACGGACTCGGCCCTGAGCCTCTACGAGACCTGCAAGGTGCGGACCATCAAGGCTGGCACGCTGGAGAGGCTGGTGGAGTACATGGTCTCAGCGTTCAGGGGAAAAGACTCCACCTACGTCACCATCTTCCTCTGCACTTACCGCTCCTTTGCCACCACCAGGCAGGTGCTGGATCTCCTGCTCAACAGGTACAGTGATGCCGCGGTCCTTACCGTGCAGTCACACTGCGAGCACCTAGGTTGATGGGTCACTCTGTTCTTGGTTTTTCTACAAACATGGAGGAGAGACTAGTAGTCACTGTTGCCGATCACTCCCAACTTTTTATCATGATTTATTTTTATTCGGCAAGTGCTCTTCACCGGTCCATCTGATTGGCTGTTGGCAGCTGATGACCGTGAAAGGTTGAGCTGATACCAACCTTTCTCGGTCACAAGCTTGTTGACCGTCCACACATCTGCCAAGTTTCGCGGTCTCTCAGCTCTGTAAGACAGGAAAGGGCTTTTGGTGACTTGTTGATTGTTTTGCTCGCAGTGTGAACGCAGTTAGATTTAAACACACAATCGCCACCAACCAGAGCTTCTGTCTGTTCCATCATCATGAAGCTAGATGAATGTTCCTGGGAAGAATCCATGCTACAGCTTTGTTATTATGTTGCTTCTGTAAGAACCTCTTAAAGATGAAGCTAGTCATCCTTCTAGCAGCTACCATCCGAATACTGGCTGGTTTTGGCTGTGGGTTGTAAGCTTGTTTGTTCTACCAGCTACTCTGTCGGGTAACCAACCATCTGGCCATCTGGCTGGTAAAATGGTGAAAGACGCTGGTGAATTTTGAATTTTCCTTTGAACCCCATCATGGTGGCAGAGCAGTTTACTCATGGACACAGTAAGAACGTCTCACTTCTCTTTGTCTTTTTCAAAGATGCTGGTGAATTTTGCCACTGTTGCCTGCAGACAAAAATGTTTCCAGCCCTTCACACCACATAGGCATTTTTCATTCCATTTGGAGACACTTACATCAAATCAAAACAAATGATGGTACTTTTAAAAGGACAAAATGCTTTTACACACCAGATCCTCTTTATTTGAGGTTTATTAAATGTTGAATTTGTTTTCTTCCAAAATGTATACATAGCATCTTGCAGCGGCTCTTCGACTCTAGAGCCATCATTCATTTCCATGACTTTCTTGACTCTTATCTCGTAGGTATGCCAAGCTCCAAAATCTGCCTGCAACCACTGCACACAGAATCTCCCAGGATGACTGCATAGAGCTGAGAAAGTAAGCCTGCCGCGACCTTCGGTGTCAACCTGACAACATTAATCACTGAGTTCATGCTCACCGCTGAGCCATACCCCACTCATCCCTAGGGTAAAGGGATACCCGGGCAGTTTGAGGCTTTAGCTGGTTATCGATCTTCACTAGACACCTGGTGGATTGGTGGAAAGGTCTCTACACTTTACACAGTGATAAAACGCAGTTCATGAACTGATAAAACGTAATAACAGAAAAAAACACTCAGAAATATCGCCGCCCTCTCGCATTCAGTTTCACTAGAGGACCTTGTTAGCATTGTTAGCATTGCTCATTGAAACCAAGGGGAACAGATGGTTCAAGCTTGACGCCAATGTGTTTCTTTAATATTTTCTTTTTTAAATGGCTTGTTAGCATCATTACCATGTCTCATTGAAACCAAGGGACTTAGCTAGCTGCAAGCTAAAGTATTCTTTTAATATTTCCTTTTCTAAAATTAGCATTGCTTAGTTTCTTTACTTGACACCTTTTTAATGGAGTATTAGCATTGTTAGCATTCCTTATGGTTAGCATTCCTTACTACACACCTGGGTCAAACCTGACAACTATCCCTTTAATATTTCTTTGAAAATGGCCTGTTAGCATTGTTAGTATTCCTCATTGTCAACATTCCCCATTGAAATCAAGGGGCACAGCTAGCTCAAGCCCAAAAAGCCAAAATATAATCTTTACATTATCTTTACATCCCGTATTTCTTTCTTTCTGCCTCCTGCAGCACTGTGTCGTCCATCCTGGGGGCGTGGCTGGACCAGTACTCGGAGGACTTCTGGAGCCCTCCAGACTACGGCTGTCTACACCAGCTTCTGTCTTATTTGCACCTCCACTTCCCTGGATCGGACCTGGAGCGTCGCGCCCGCAACCTCCTAGCCCATTTCCACCGCCGACACCACTGTGAGCCTGATCCTGATGGTATGAAGGCAGGACAGGAGGGACAAAGAAAGACCTTTGGTTTCCGTAAACATCTAGGGTGTGAGATCAGCCCATCACAGCCCTGCAGGGAAAAATGCATCCTTTTTGGTATTCATTCATTCTGTCTGAAAAAAACTTTAACGCTTGTAAACACGGTTCCTAAGTAGGTCTGAAATTGGATAAAAAGCAAAAGGCAAAACATCTATCTTGATACAGATACAACTACACATTTTATGTAGCTGTAAACCAACTATCAGTTCACATTTTGTAATATTTGCTGTTGTAAAGAACAATTTCCATCTTCAAGGGATAGTTGACAGTCATATTACCCAGAATCCATCAGCATGCATCAGATTGAACACCGAGCAAACCAGTAAAAAAAGGAACGCAGTTTTGAAATGGAAGATGTGCAAGAGGCTTGGTCGGGATGTGCTCAGGTGTTGTTGTTTTCGTTCTGTCTTGGCAGGGGAGCACATCGGCTGCCCTTTTGCTACACAGGAAGAGAGCGGCTTTGAGGACGAGCTTCCTGCTTTTAGTTTCCTGTCCTTTGACCCCATCATGGTGGCAGAGCAGTTTACACTCATGGACGCGGTGAGGACGTTTCCCTTCTCTTTGCCCTTTTTCAACCTTTATTTAACCAGGAAATGTTCCATGAGCATGTATATAAAGAAGGAAAAGTCAGATATGTCAGAGCTGTGCGTGTGAGCGTTCTTTCTTCCTTCCTTCCTTCCACCAGGATCTGTTTAAGAAGGTGGTGCCCTACCACTGCCTGGGGGGGATTTGGTCTCAGCGGGACAAGAAGGGGAAGGAGCATCTGGCCCCCACCATCAGGGCCACAGTGGCCCAGTTCAACTCCGTCACCAACTGTGTTATCACCACCTGCCTGAGCAACCCCTCCCTGAAGCCCAACCAGCGAGCGCGACTGCTGGAGCGCTGGATTGAGGTGGCCAGGGTGAGCAAGTTGAAGTTTAGTTCACTTGCAGATGAGACACAGAAACCGCTAGGAGGCTTAGAAAAACTTTTCACCTCAAACTGATGAGCATTACACTTGTGCATGCATTCGGTTGTGTGTGCGTACGTATGTATATGGATGGATATGAGAGACAGATAAATAGAGACAGACAGATAGTCATGTCCGTCTGGCTGAGCGGATGGTTGTCTGTTGTGTTCAGGAGTGTCGGATCCTCAAGAACTTCTCGTCACTGCGAGCCATCCTCTCCGCCCTGCAGTGTAACGCCATCCACCGCCTGAAGAGGACCTGGGAGGAAGTGTCGAGGTAGTTAACGTTGAGCTTTACATTTGTCTTGTATTCAGGGTGCAAAGCAGCAAAGTTCCCTGCAACTTGTTGGGTTTAGGTTTTAATTCAATTCAGTTAGCAAAAGGGTGTAGGAACCCTGGTCAAACACATGAGGACGTTTAGCTTCGTATTAACTTGGTGCCTTTTTTCTTTGTCTTTCTGGTGCTCTGACCTCTGAATCGGTCAACAGGGAGAATTTCCGCACCTTCCGCGAGCTGTCGGAGATCTTCTCAGACGACAACAACTACTCCCTCAGCCGAGAGCTCCTGGTCAAGGTGGGTGAGGCTTCCCAAAAGGACAGGAGGGCAACCAGTCAGTGACTTGTTAAGGCCAATGCCAATATTTAGAGGAGAATAAAAGTAGATTAACTGTAAGATTATTATATAGATCCACTGTACAGTGTTAAAATACAAATACTACTCCTCCTACTACTACTACTACTACGACCATATCTACATTTAGTGATTATTTACATGGATATTTTACACTTAACGTGACTTAAAATGAGCTCAACAGTAGAAGAAACTTTCTCACCAACTTTACCAGCAACGATTACTAAAGCGTGCAGGGATCAGAGCCACAGCGCCCTGACGGTAGACGTAACGTCATATCTGTCCCTACAATGATCATGTATGATGGAGACATACAACAGAGGGGTAGAAAGGTTTTGTTAATGCCAAGACAAGAGCCTCTTGGAGCATGCAGAGGAGGAAGATCTGCAAGAGGGAGCTATAAAGTATTTGCTTCTTAGAGCTCTAATCGGCAACCTGACTTGATGGATAAACCAATGAATCAATCTATATCTGTTATGTAATGCCTGTTTCTGGCAGCTGAACAGATGACAGGAAGCATGGCTTGGTAACCCCTGCCCGTCGGTGGACTTCCTCACATGTATGTCAGAACAGCTGCAGCAGGGAGAAACATCCTGCATCGCAGAACACCGAGTACCTTCCCGGGGTGGAGCGCAGTGTTCATTTATCACTCATCGTATCCTGGGTGGTTTTGTAACAGGTGATGGATGGATCGCTTTCCTCTCCACCAACCACCTGGCACAATAAATGTACAGGAATTTAATGCGGAGTTCATACTGACGTACAAGGGCAGCAGTTTGACAGAAATGAGACAGTGGACTACAGAACACATGCTGGATACACCAGCAATGAACTACTTCAATATCGCTTGACTTTTGCTTTCACCGAAAATGTTTTCCGCAAGCTGAAATTTCGCTTCACTCTCGCCTCCAGAGGACGTGTAACGTGCCGATGGCGTGTGGTTTATGGGACGTGACCTTTATTGACCTCTGTCAGCAACCAGTAGGAATTGCGACAACATCAATAGAACTGAAATCCTCCCACACAAATCCCTGCCGCAGCCCCCTCACCCCTTACAGTGGCCTATGATTGAAGTCCCGTTTCCCCATTGTAGAGCAGTAAGCCTTCACAGATCAAATGTGTTGTGACGGTGGTCGCTCACTCGTAGCACCATCCTCCAACGTTGAAAAGTTGAAAATACCAGCAGGTGGGGGAATTGAAACTCCAGTGGGTGGGGAGTTTTTGAGTCATTGGTATTGGTATCAATCCCCCCCAGATATAGTCTGGTTATTTTGTGCTTTGGGACAGTAAAAGCAGTCTGGTTCTTGACAGTCAAACAGCTGAAAACATTCAACAGCGTCAGACAATCCAGCACATCTTGAACTGGATCTCAGTCGACATAAACTGGCTGACAAACTGGAGCCAGGAGCCAAATATGGAACAAAGCTGGACATCTAGTTGACAAAACCCCGGTTCAAAAGTTGCTGCAAAGCTGTGCAGGTCGATGTCCAACACAACACTTAGCAGTGATGTTGTTCTGTGATCGATGCTTGTGCTTGTTCTTCTCATTTGCCGTCTGAGTGAATTTTTAGACATCAAACTTGAACTCGTTCCACATGCATTCGTTATTTGGTGCTCAACCATGTGCAGTCAAACAGCATGGCATCCAGTATTGTTGCTGCTGGAGAGGGACTTACAGTCACGGACCAGTAGTGCATCGCTGTGTTGTACCACAGGGGAGGGCTGGATAGAGTGAGATACAGGAAGTAAATAATAAGCGTTGGAGGGCCCTGCAATCCTGAGGCTCTTCGAGGAAACCTTTTGTTCACCAAGTAAGGAATCTGAACTGTGTATGTGTAGCCTCTTGGAGTAGGTGACCACTAAGCCACCAGTTATTAATATTTTAACTGCTTTCGAAACGAGGCAGGCCTTGCGCTTCTGTCAAGACTAGACAGATCAGATTGTCTTTGATGACGTGTTGCTGTCAACATACTCATCCCTGCACAAACATTACCCAATTTCTATTACTAGATAATGTTGTTAATGAACTACAGGATTGTTCTTTAACTTGAGTTGGTTTTCAGAGCGTGTAGTGGCTCTCCTCATACCTTGAGTGAAATCACTCAGTCTGAAAAGTATGGAAAATAAATTTGGTCATTGACTTGAAAAGGTGTTTGGGACAAAACAGTCTGTAAAAGTATAGGAAACTATTGTTGTGCTGTCCTGACAAACATAAATTCGTCAAAATCAATGCGTTGGACCTCTCTCCTTTTTATAAAACCTGACATGCTTACTGCGAGCGCAGGGAGGAAACCCGGGGCTCACCCTAAGGGAACCCCTGTTGACGTCAGGGGGTGGAAACCTTTGGCAGGTGTAGATAAGAGCCCTGCCCTGATCGTGCACGCTGCTCGTGTAAATGGACACCCCTGGGCGTCGCCTCCTGCTGACTCTATCTGCACAGGCCAGGCCGAGATCTGGAGCCGGTCGACTCAAGTTACACGGGGTTGAAGAAGGCCCCTCGGCGTTGCATCACTCTGAGGAATTTGGCTGGGAACTGAACTAGCTCAGCCCTTTTGTTTCCTCTGAAATGCAGAGCGCTGCCTCTACGTACGGCTTCTTTAAATGACACACATTGCCATCTGAGAAATCAACCTAATTCCTTTGTTACCGTGGGGTTTCAAAAGGTTTCCACGCACGTCTAAGGCCACAAAATGTATTCAGCACTTAAAAGACATTTAGTTCAGGAGCAGGTTGTGGGTCAGAGCAGCTCTAGGAGCACTGCTGATCCTTTTGGTGTTGTGGTCCTAATTCAGTGAAACATCTGTGATGGGAGGTGCCTGCTCGACATGCACAAAGCATAGTCACATCAGCCCCTGTGTGAAAATTGAGTTCAGTTGGTTTTAATTATTGTCTTTATTTCCACGTGTTTGAAGAGTAAGTGTTGATTTCTGTGCTCACTGAACACGGACCGTCTCTTACTCTGCAGGAGGGCACGTCCAAGTTTGCCACTCTGGAAATCAACCCCAAACGAGCTCAGAGGAGACACCAACAGCAGAGAGACCTGGTGAGTTCAGACAGCACAAGCACAACATCTGTGTTAAGTTGAATAGCATGCATGCTCTTTCTCCAGCACTGTTACACACATTCACCCCTGAGAGCTGCCCTGTACTGACTTGGGATCAGTGAGTGGGATGAGCACTTTGGGATAAGTGCCTTGCTCCAGGGCACCTCAGCAGTAGTTGAGAGAGGGGGAGTGTGTCGTATTTACTTTTACCAGCCAGTCCGGGAGTCAAGTCGGCAGCCCCTCTGACCTCTAGGCTACTGCCGCACTGCTTTTCCTCTGATGGAACTAAAGTGTGTAAAATGAACTAAAGAATGTCAGACTTAATAGAACATGTCATTTGGTGGACATTTTTAAGCCTGTAGCATTATGAGTATATGCACTTTTAGCAGTGGCACCAGTGGGAATTGAACCTCTAACCCTGACAGTGTTGGTGCCTTGCGCTGCCTGTTGAGCCACACAGGAACAACCTTATTGTCGTCTAATGCAGTGCAGTCTTGGTATGCACTGACACTGGTCGGTAGACTGAAATGTTTGCTGCACTGCACGTAAGACTTTTTGCTCTTTGGAATAAAATAGACTTCTCCCTCACAGAAGAAACCTCCAGTCCCACTTTTTTGATCAGTGTCTGGGTTTCCTACCACTTACCATTCCCACAGAATGTCGTCCTAGTCCGGGCTGGTACCGGTCAGTCTTTGTGTCAGCAGCCCCATCTACTGACAAGCCAAGTCACTGCAGACTCTCTCAGCAGATGGAAACAGACTGTCTATATCTGACAAATGGTTTTTGAGATAAATGACTTACTGATGTCAGACCAAGGAAGCTCATATTTTCTAACCATCAGTATCCATTACTAATGTTCGACTCAGCGTCCCTGTAGGATTTTGGCCCTTGGCCCCCATCAGCCACTTTCATTTTCCCTGCCAGAGATGCTTTTTAAAATAGAATAGAACATCTGACCGATTACCTGCTGAAGTGCCTGGTGAAGTAGACACACTTACCACCTACAGCTAGAATCTGCCAGCATTTGCCTCCCTGTTCTAGCTTCCATAGTCCTGTCTTCTAACACTCACACCAAAAAACAGCCTCATATCAAGTCCTTTACAAAAACAGTTTGTGTTCTCTAGTAATTCTTTATTATTTTCTAAATTGAGAGTTGCTTCCCACCTCCGTCCATCATCGCTCTTCGGTCTCTCCACAGGGAGTGATGCAGGGGACCATTCCTTACCTGGGCACCTTCCTGACTGATCTGGTTATGATGGACACTGCCATGAAGGATTACACTGAGGTCAGACCTTTTGTTGTAGAGATGTTGACGTTACGTTTCATTTTAACCTTTTTTTTTCCATCACTCGCTCATGGCTTTGTATTCTGTTTTGCAGGGTGGATTGATCAACTTCGAGAAGAGAAGAAAGGTGAATCAAAACGTTCTTGTTTGGGTTTAATGATCTGACAGACCAGAATAATAAAAGAACAGAATTATTTGCACATAAAAACTCAGAAGTGAAGCCATAAAACACAGAAACAAGATTTTTAAAAAATACTAATATTTGTGCAGGTGACATTAAAAAAATCCCCAGGCGGCTTTTAGAAAGCATCTCAGCTACAAATCACAATCTAACCATTACTTTCTCTCTTCCTGTTTCCCGCTGCTCTCGCTGCCTGCAGGAGTTTGAGGTGATCGCTCAGATCAAGCTGCTCCAGTTGGCCTCCAACAACTACAGCTTCACTCAGGACAGCCACTTCAGAGAGTGGTTCGCAGGGGTGGAGAAACTCAGTGAGGCCGAGAGGTCAGTCAGTGAAGTCATGCTGTTTCCCCTCTGCTGTAAAGGTCAAATGCATTTGGAGCGCTGGAAGCATCTGACGCATCAGACCGATTGTTTCACTGTCCTTACATGCCCTAAAAGCCTTGAAGCTGCAGCAGGCAAGATATTTATGTGATTATTTTGTAAGTGGGGCTGCAACAGAGAAGAGCGTCCCAAATTAAATTCTGCTATCGGGTATGGACAGGAAGTGACAAATTGAAACTTCAGAGTAAAATCCAAACTGTCTCCTAAACAGCAGTGAGTCTTTTCCTCTCTCGTCTCTTTGGTTTCCTTTGGTATAAAGCATCACAGACCGGCCGAGGCTGTGTGCAGTTCACTGACATTTTGTTACAGGATTTCTGGGCATTGAATTGGCAATCCATTCGCGAGAAGCATTCACATGCATCTTCATGAACCCAATGTCCTGTTCCCACAGCTACAACCTGTCCTGTGAGATCGAGCCTTTGTCAGAGTCGGCCAGCAACACGCTCCGAGCCAAGAAGAACGGAGGCATCATGAAGCGCTGGAGCGAGTAAGTGCCAAGTTGGTGAAACCGACCGGCAGAACTCCCTCAGCTGTTCCTTCTCTGAAGCAGATGAACACACAAGCTGTTTCCACATGTATCTCAGCTCATATTGCAATTATGACATTCAGCAAAATCATCTAATTTTTTCAATATTGTGTCTGTTTCAAGCTCAAGCATGTTTTTTTTTCTATATCATATCTAGCATGTATACTATGGTGCATGTCGTTTTGTGAATACCATGCAGGCCTAACCTTTCCCTTTCCCCCGTTCCTCCATCTCCAGCCGCCAGCTAACGGAGGCCAGCTCCAGCTGTGCTGCAGGCTCTCATTCCAAGTCCTTTGACCACTCCCACTACAGACCGTACCAAGGGGGGGGTGGGGGTGACAGCGGTGATGCTCTCAGTGTCACCTCCGTCAGCTCCAGTGGTTCGGACCTGGAGGACGTCAACCCCAGCTTCTTGTCCGACTCTCCCGAGGGACACGAGAGGAAGGTGAGGGAAAAAGGATAAAGGGAGCAGAGGGGTCACTGCTATGAAAGCTACTAGCCTCGATGTACTCGTTGTTAGTGGAACCCTCTTTGAGACTTTGAACTTCAGACAAAGACCAAGAACCATCGTCCGTCTTCTTAGCCCACAAGCAAATCCAGAAATCAGTCGCAGGAAGTGCATTCATTTTCCACGACCAGAGAAACCTCGGCTGATGTTGACCACGGCTGCTTCAGTGTGGAAAAGTTGCATCGCCCATCAGCAGCCAGTCCTAGCATGCTAGCGTGGTTGTATGTACTGCCTATTGCAACAGTCAGCTAGCTCAACCACCCACAGGGCAGCAGCACAGTGACGTGGTTGCTAGCAGGTCACTTGTGTCGCTGTTGGTTGACTGTGTCTCTTTTTTCCTCTCCCTAGACCTCGACGCCGTCAGTAAAACATTCGGTCTCTGCATTGAGAGAAGGCCCGACAGCAGACACCACCTCAACGGTATGATCACACTTCCCACTTCGACATCTCCTCTCTGCTCATCCGGGATCTTTTGGTCTGTGTGTCACCCAGTAATTGGGAACATCACATACACTTTTGGATAAAAATGAAGCAAAAACATATTACAGTATTGGTACTGACCACGTTTGGTCTTCAGCTGGTAAAGTAGGATGCTGGTGTTACCAACTCTGGCAGTGACAGTCAGATAGAAGCTCACACAGATGATCACTTCCTGCTCAGAGTCTGACTTTTTCTAGCCTGACTATGTCCACACGACGGAGGATGCCCCCTGTTTTTGGGCGATCACTTGTTTATCTTTGTTCTGTTGGCTTTAGGAAGTGCGCTTGTTTCACTTTCACTTCGCTCAAACTTCATGTGTCCTCTGACATAAACAAACACACTTGTAAAAACGGCATAGTGGTTACATCATCATGTACCAGTAGGTGTACATTAAATTACAACCAATAGTATCATCAACCCCTGACAACTTATGAGTGTTTTCTTTTCAATTCTGATATTCTTTCATCTTATACACATCAATCCTGAGTTGTCGTTTCTGACTTCCTAGCTTCCTGCCCTGCGTTACATTACCCTCCCTAAATCACTTCCCTGTCCTGTGTTTTTCTGTCCAGTTCTGGGAGTGTACGTCCCTCTCGTCCCTGGACACCTCCGGGATGGGCTCCGGCTCCGGCTCGGG
>OOFE01028201.1:0-11162 GCA_900323365.1 Monocentris japonica
ATTCCCTTTCAAAGCGACAGTAAAAATCATTCAGGTCGTTTGCCAGGCGCAGGTCTTCAATGGAGTGGGGGGCTCTCAGCTTGTAGTTGGTAATCTGCCTGAGCCCTTTCCAGACAGATCCAGAGTTGTTAGCTGAGAACTGGTGTTTTAGTCTCTCAGAGTACAGTCGTTTAGCTTCTCTCACCGCCTTGCTAAACCTGTACTTGGACTCCTTGAACTTGTCCTTGTCTCCACTCCTAAACGCCTTCTCCTTTTCCAAACGTAGCTGTCTGAGTTTTGCTGTGAACCAGGGTTTGTCATTGTTATAACTCACCCTGGTGCGAGATGGTACACAGCTGTCCTCACAGAAGCTGATGTATGAAGTATTATTATTATTGTTATTATTAGTAGTATTTTTCTTACTTGAATTGAAAATATAACTGGTCATTTATGTGCTGAGTGAGTCTCATGACCCTTGCACCCTTTAAATCTGTTAAAAACTCAAAAATACATAAAATACATGGGAACCAATGGGAAAATAAACATTATTTAGGGGAGACCGGGGAGTGTTGTAACGCTGTCAGTTTGACCAATCAGAAAAGAGCTGCAGTGATGTCATCACTATCGTACACTCCCATTTCCTTTTTGAGCTCACAGGAGAAGTGGCATGTCTCTGTGAGCAACATTGTGGATTTTATGACCAAAAAAACAGATTTTCAGGTAAGAAATTTTTAATCAAGATTATTTTTTGCCTAGTGTTCATTGTATTGTAGATACAATTTGACTTACATAACCTAAAGTAGCAGTTTCTCTAGTTAAATTTGAGGCTTTGCATTCATGCTAACTTCAAACCCACATGCTAAAACAGTTAGCTTTGTAATGGCTGCTTGGGGTGGGGATAGTTGTAACAGTTCATTGAAAATGTTACAAAAATCCCCTTATGATGACTCAGAATGTCTTTTGTACTTTCCTCCTTTTTTTTCCAGCATGCCTAGGCAGTGGAAGCGTAAGACAGACAGGGGTGTCCCTGCAGACATTTTGAGAAAGGCTGCAATTGAAGTCAGGCAGGGAAAATCAGTGAGATCAGTCGCCAAGGCCCATTCCATCCGTCACGTCACATTGTACAGATATTGTAAAGCCTCACAGAAGCTAAGAGAAGAAGGTTCAAGTGAGCAGCCCCATGTAGGCTACCGTAGTAGTCAGAGAGTCTTCAGTGAGGCACAGGAGGAACTCTTGACTGAGTATTTGAAGGAGGCAGCCGATCTGTACTATGGGTTAACCCCCCCGAGAGGTAAGAATGAGATAGGCCTAAATAGAAAATGGGGCACTCGTTTGTTTCACTCCACAAGTATTGTCCCCATTATGAAGAGGTAGAGACCATTGATTAACAAGTTGCCGCCCAAGCTCATGAAGTAAATGAATGACAGTCGTAAGCAGGCGATGTGTTTCAACACATTAGGTCCATTAAAGCTCACAGATGTGCCTCATGCTAAGCGTTTTTGCTAATTCATATAGTTGTTTGCTGAGCAGTGACGGCAGGGGAGGAAACACTTTGCATGATTACGTCGTAATTTTCCGTGTGTGTCGAGACTGAGAGAGTGTTAATTCACACTTCCTTCCACCACACACACGTTGGTCCAAACATTTAGAGGTTTCCACTCAGAGTGACTCCAAACGAAGTAAAACTCTGTTGCATCCTAACAGAGTCCTTGAGTTACACTCCGGGTATGTTTGAAGAGTTCTGTTCCAAAATACTATAAGTCAGTTTTGGAAAACAATCATTAAGTTTATCCTTCCATGATTCAATCTATACAAGTGCTATTTTTCAAGGTCAAATTAATCACCACCCTTTCAAAACTTTTTGCCTCGCCATCAATCATTTAGCGAGAGTCGATGTTATGTAGCATCACAGCTAAAAGTGGCATTCCGGTGGGGTTGACTCAGACTTCCTCCGGCTGCAGCTACCAGTCTATAAGACGAGACATTGTGAAAATAATGAGGTCAGCCAGAGGATCCTGAGACGAGATATAAACCACTTTCTACATAGATATGTCTCCCTGCCACTGGGTTTCAAAAGCTCCTGAATGATTTCCAAGCAGTTTATAAACCAGCTCTATAAATCTGTCAGAGCGAGACAGCTCTACGCCAACTGTGTAACAATGGCCACGTTCATATTTCACTTTTCAAGTTGACGTACATTTTAGCTCTTTTTTTTTTGTTCCCCAGTCGGGAACTGAACCACTAACCCTGGGTTTTTCCTTCGGGCTGCACAAGACCTCCGAGTTACGAAGGAAAGAAATATTTTTATTAATAATTCAGGTGAAATCCTTGTCAGGCGCCCTTCAGCTGCTCACTGTTTTCATGAGTCACAAATCCTCTCTATGAGATGCTAAGACATTCAGGTATTCAATGCTGCATACGACTGCAGCATTGCCACCATGCGCCTCTCAGGGGTTAAATGATGTTAAAGTGGAATGTGTGGTTGTTGTTGTGCTGGAAAGGAAAGATAATATGGTGGGAATATATTGCACCTTATGGTAACATTACTATGGCACGGGCATGATCATTGCTTTGAATTCAACAAATTGCGCTGCATCAGAAAAAAGTATCACCACTTGAACTGTTCTAAAGAGCCCCTGACGAGGCCTTCATGGAGCAGAAACAAATCTAAAAATAAGGCTGTGAACCTCATCTGATCATTAATAGAGACGCACCAGTCAAAACAAGATTCATTTTCATTTGCGTGGTTGACTAAACCGGATACGTCGCGATGGAGTGAAAACCTTCCAGTCATGTTTGACGGGCGGCCAGGTTTGTGTCGTGCTATAACACACACTCCAAACAAGCAGACGGTTGCATTAAGGTTAGACGAGCAGCCTTGTGTCAGGAAGGTTGCTGATTTGAATCCCTGGATTGGCAGGACAGTCAACGCCCATCTGCTAGAGTTGAGCTGCTCAGCGGCTAGCAGCAGACTGTGGTGATGGGCAAACGGTGTCGGTTTCAACTTTGGGGCTGGCACCCTCTGGATTCAACTCTGGGTAGCAAATCACATAGCAGCAGACATACTATGAGCCTAGTAGTGTCCTGAAGGCAACTCTGTTTTCCCTCGCTTCAAGATTGAAAGAAAAGATATACATTTACATGAGAAAAGGCATGCAGGTGCAGGCATGAGAGAATTATTGGTCGATGTGAAATACAGTAAGACATTGCAATTTGTTGTTGTTAAAAGGAGTTTCAAACAACTAGGGGAAGGGGGAAGGGGGTTTGTGCAGAGCAAGTAAAAACACAGTATGTGCATGTGAGGCAGAAATAACTGTAGTGGGAGGGGTGACAATCCATCCTTCTCCATCCCCCAACATCTATGCCTATGTGATAAGCAGCCACCAGGTGTGAATGTGTCATGTATGAATGTGAAGCAGGCGTGCATGCATGCTCAGCAAATCCTCCCTGGTTGAACAAGTGCACTAAGTCAAACTACATTGGCAGCTAACACCAAAGTGCTGCTGGTGTTATTATTTTTTGTTGCAACTAAAAATATTTATTTCCTGCGTTGACTTAGCCACTGCAGTTAGAAAATCACCAAGCTACTTCCTGGCATGTGAACGCACCACGCAAACAACCTGCCAGGTGTACGAGCCACGCTGGATTTCCCTTATGCAGGACTCTCTGGAGGCCTGAAGAGAACAGTCCAGATCAGACCAGAACAGATAAGTCCAATTAGGGTCTGCAGCCAATTCCTCCTCATGTTGTAGATAGAAATGAACGGGTCAATTGTACCTACTACTAGCCAGATCGTTTCTTTGCAACGTATGACGGCTAATAAAGAAGCACAATTTTCCAAAGCAATTTCTGTCAGAGGTGGAGCAACCGAGCAGCAGTATTGCAGCGAAATGCGGACAAGCATCTTGGATTGTGCGATCTGAAATGAGGCCACATAATACGTATGACTTTTCTAAACTCGTGTTATTGACTCCCACTCTGAACCCTATAATCTGTGGCCTTTAAGGAGCATGATCTGTCTGAACAAATTGGATCTGTCAATCAACACACGATGCAGACTTGGGAATGGCATCCACCAATAACACCAGGTAAAGTTATGAGGTCAAAGGTCCCTTTCCACCCATCATTCCCTCCTACTTACTATTTAAAGATACACTCACGCTGCTTCATGCTCAATTCTGACTTGCTGCTCATATCTGTTCTAGGTTGTAACCTATATCCAATACCATGTAGGTTGCATGGCTTGGGATCCAGTTTTGCACCTCATATTGAAAAAACGCTTTTTGCTCTTCACACTGATTAGAAAGCGTCAGCTCTGTGTCCCATGTGAAGGTACAAATCTGAATTCAGACGCTTGCAGCTGCAGTGTGAATGCAGCCTATGTACAGTTTACGAAACTGGTCTTCATTCTACGCACGTAATCCCACAAGCAGTGACTTGTTGCCTGAGGGGTCTTCCTCACACACAGTCAGGGCTTTTTCAAGTATAACTGCAAAGCCACTCAGATCAAGAAAGGCAACACAGCCACGGTAATTGCTGGATGCCTCGAGTGTACCTAAGGAGTTTTCTTTTAATGGGCTTTTTGAGGTTTGCATCTTTGACCTGTGTGCAGGATGGCGTAGAAACAGATTTTGATATTCCTCCTCTCTAAAGCAACAGGTTGAGCAGTTGAGCTTTTAGATGCATCTGTAAGAAACGTTGTTGTGTTTCATTAAGATTTTGCACTCGTGAAAAGCCCTCTGCTTCCTGACATGTTGATGCACATCGGGGTCTTTTTTTTTTCCTCGCTGTTCAGCACGCAATATCCCAACTGTCTCTTCAATGATAAATCCATTCCTCTTTCTGGGTATTATCTTTGGATTTACTCTCAACTTGTCATTGGCGCCCCAGAATTTTAAGTAATAGTTTGTTTTTCCAGTTCAAGGATGTTTTCCTCGTAACAAGCAACCAGAAGACTCTCCATGTGTTCTCACAACAACAAGCTACATACCCTGTCACTGCACCACAATCAAACCAAACTACTTTGGCTAAGGTAAGGCGATGAAAACAATTTGGTTAAGGTTAGAAAAATAGAAACACCTCAGAAACTGAGGCCGGGTCGTCTGACAACCCCCGACCTCCACGCTCTTACTTTCCACCGTGCTTCAGTGTCAAACTACTGCCTGTTTCACTCACGTTGCTCTCGATTCAAAGCATATCATACAAAGTTATGGAGCGTTACTTTTCCCAACTCTAACTGTGAATTATATATGAGAACAAGCTGAGACTGAGACACGCTGCTTTTTTCTGTGATCCAAATCAATTCAGCAAGTATGCATTAGTGCATTTGACTGTGAGGTAGGAGCTATCACAGTAGATCACTACCACAGTAGATCACTACCACAGTAGATCACTACCACAGTAGATCACTACCACAGTAGATCACTACCACAGTAGATCACAACACTATCATAACACTGCGCGCTGAATCTCGGCTACACTCAACGATGTTGTTTGATCAACACATTCTTTACACGCCATTTAAAAGTCAATTACTGTTCTCTCCAATGTTGACAAGTGGGAACAGTGAACTCCAAAGAAGGACATCTAATCTTTGACCTCCCACTTGAGGTTTCTGGTAACACATCTAGTACCGGCTCCTGCATGCCGCACATTCCAGAGGCCTCGATAGCCTCAAAAGGATTTACCTCTGACCGTTTTCCTGGTTAAATATTACTTTGTTGGGTTATCTTAACTGTTTGCAGCGTCTATCAGTTGCAAAAAAATGAAATAGGAACCTATGAAACCTATGAAAGTCCCATGGAATGGAATGCTTTGGTCAACAGCATGAAGAGCATCAATCATTTTCTTGTTTTTGAATCGTCATCAAGGACACCTTATCCAGCAACTTACACAGCATGCCTATCTGTTTTCCCCCTCCAAGGTGAGAGCATTTAGTGGGTTTTCAAGAGCTCAAATCTCTACATCCATCCTCACCCCTGGTGAGTAAACTCGCTCATTGCAAACTGAAAAGAAGCACCAAATGTGGTGGGAGAGTGTTTGAGTGTTTATACCCACACATCCTCCCTTGGGCCTCTTTGCAGTTGCGGGAGCTAAATCTATTTGAAAAGATTACGCAAGCCAAGCCGCGGCCACAGTGCTGAGCCCCATCAAGCCCGTGGGGGCGCCTGGTGTGTGAATAAAATTTCAGAGGTGAATATGTTTGACCTTTAGCGAGGCGCATGGCGAGGGCCTGCCTCCCGAGCTCTCCGGGGCATTAACCTTATCTCAGAGTCGCTTAATAGCCTATTGACTGCCGCCTGTAGTCACGCTGAGGCTCACAAGTTCAATGTCTTTTTCTACCCAAGTCTCTGGGAGGACTCTGGGTGGTTCAGTGCAGCTCAATGAGTAGAGCATGGCACTAACACTACGAGGATTAGGGGTTCGTTTCCCACTGGGGTCACCTATGCTAAAAATGTATGTCCTCATGGTATAGGGGAGAACGGGGTAGAATGAGCCAGTCTTTGCATTTTGTGCAAAAAATAAAAATAAAAAAATAAATGCGAAATGTGTATTTATTTCAAACAATAATTGCTATGTTTACTAAAATGAGTCAAAGTTCAAAGGTCAAATGTTGCATTATGAAGTGTAGACAGTCTGTGAAGTATTCATTTATAAAGTCCTATGTATAGTGTAGTGTAGCAATTACATCTTATTGCATGACATTGCTGCTTCTCGTGACTTGAACTGAACCTCAACACCTTAATCCAAAAAGCATTTTAATCCAAAATCTACAACTAAACAAAAGGGAAACCTCGCTGCCAAGAAGGATGAGATTTGAGACGTTTTTCATTTGCTTATTTACCAGAACTCTTGATACAAAAATTGACGGTATGTAGAGAGTGAGGATTACTTAAAGGGACAAGCTACACTCGGTAATGGGAATTTGTCCCTCCTCATACCCCACCGACATACAGTCGCCTCCTACACACATGGATTTCATCAGAGAGGTCAGAGCACAGGGTGAGAGCAAAACACAAAGTTTAACTGTAAGTTGTAAAAGTATGTACACAGGAATAATTGGTGTTCCCGTTGCAGGTATAGGGACAGAAAGCCTGAGGGATGACGGTGAAATCACCACGGTCCTTTTTCATAATGACAGATATGAATGAATCTCCGAGTTAATTCCGTCCATGTGCTGTTTGGCCCAAACACTTCACACTGCTGCATTGCTAACGATCAATAACGTCTTGACATTATTGGAGGAGCTGACTGGTCTGGGAATTCGGACTGTCTATGAATCTCATGCAGAATCTTAATGGGCTGATTTCTCATGTTGTGGACCCATGCAGAGAAGAGTCCTCTAGAGAGCCCCTCTCCACCTGAGGCCCGGGCGGCGTGGGCCTCCAGCTACAAGGACAAGAGACGGACAATAGTGGCTTCATCGTGCATGTGCATGTGAACATCGCTCTTAAAAGTGATTGTGAAACTGTGTGTGTGTGTGTGTGACTTTGTGTCTGTGTGTGAGTGTGTGTGTTTTCTGTAACTCTAGCAGTAATAATCCACAACATTTTCATATCAATAAATGTGTTTTGCTACTTTCTATCGCCAGTTGATATACCAATATTGATCCAACCTCCAGCCAGTTCTGTTCTACACACCCGGTGCCAGGTAGGTCTTTCCCGGGAAAACCCCTCTGGCGCACAGGAAGTGATGCATTTTATGTTTCTGGCATAAAAAGGGGGGAAATGATCTGGGCAACTGGCAACTTGGACTCAACTAGGAGGTCGATTCGTCTCTGATCCAGGTACCCACCTTTTTGTAGCGAGTAATTGCATGCATCTTTTGCCCGGCTATGTCACTCCTCCTTATCGACGGAGTGGACATCAACTTTTACTGTCAACACCGTTTTCATTCAAGTTCTTCAACCACTAGGTCACATCAGAATAACTTTATTATGACAGGAATTTGCCTCTGTGACGGGTGGTATTGGTGCAGAAACATATGGACAGCTTATGTAGTGACACAGTATCGACTGACAAATGGTACAAAGACTAATTCACTGAGGTTGCCAGGCACAGATCCAACCAGGAAAACTGATCCATCATATCACTGCAGCTTGAAACAATATGATACAGTGAGAGATCAACCTCCTCGCTGGAACGACCGCACACCTCACTAGCTAGAAGAAAAATCTCACTCATTAGGCCATAAGCCTACAGAGGCTGCTTTGACTTTTCTGTTGTGTAAATCAGCCGTCAAGCTGACTGACTGTTACTGTTCCTGGTGTCAGTCCACTTTCATCATGAGTCAGTGCATCCAGCTTCCCTTTATAAGAAGCAGGTAGGTTTATGTCACACAATAGAGACAAAGCCTTGGTAGCCATGATATAAGGAGATGCCAATCAAACCCAATCCTACTAGGAGAAGCATTGTTCTGCAACGTGATAGGGACCAGTATGGGCATGTAGGCTGCATGTTGCAAATAAGCATCCCTGGTAAATGCAATAAGGAATGCAGGCTGTTGTTATGTGACAATAGATATGGCCTACAGGAAAACCTTTCACTTTCTACTGCAAGGAACACTGAGTGCATAAGCATTACAGTCACGTTAGCATCCACATGGGACCTGGAGGTGATACTGTGGCAGCACAATACCGACATAAACAGTGTTGGAAAATGTGCTCCAGGGTTGTTCTCCTTGTTTATGATATTATTCATTTTATTCCCTTTTATCAACAGCGGAAAAAAAGTAGTTAGTCTGAGTAACACTGAGATATTTACACCTTATATATGAGTCTCACTGTACATAGTGACATAGGAACAGTGCAAGATACATGGTGGATAGTCGACTATACACACAACAGTCAGTATTCAATATTTAATAATCTATGTGTTTGGGAGAGGTGGCATGCAGGGAGGCTGCAGCTGTCGAGTCACGTTATGGTGGCACAACATTACGTCTAAAGCCCCCTCCACTGCCTTCAGAGACAAGATCAACATTTTCAAACAAGCCTTGCGAGTAAATCACTGGTTTACAAGGCGAAGTAAACCGGTGACAGCTGATTGGCCCCGCCCCTGGCACACCTGGGCCTCATTTTTGACTGGGACTGTGATTGGTGGAAACAATCAGATGTCACTTTCTGAAATGCTTTCTAAGAGGTTAAGGAATTTGAAGGGCTGATACCGGAGGACTTGAAGACTGGGACTTTTTCTGTACACTGACATCTGCTGGTGAGAAAAGAAAGCTCACACAACAGATGTTGACCAAATGCTGCCAAGACTCGAAACCTGGAGAAAACATGGTGACTGATGGAGTACACACTGTTAATCTCATGGCAGCCATAGGTTAACTTGTTAGGTTGTGGCAGGTAAATGCTGGTTTCATCATCACTGCCAAATGATTACCGATACATCCTATTGAAAAAAGGAGTAAATTTGATTGGAATCCTTTTTCTTGCAGCTCAAGTTCAAATCACAGAAACAGCAAACATCGTGCTGACATGCCCACTATTCAGACATCCTGAGTCAAATAAAAATCTCAATTGTGCATCTAATAATTTTCATATAATCTTTCTTTTGATTTCTCATGGATGAGCGTTTGTCGTCATCAGCTCACTTTGTTATTTTCATTCTTCCTCAGAGCTCAATAATGCTTTTCCTGTTCTCCCCCTCTTTGTTCATCTAGGCTGAAGGTGCATTATGAACGAGCTGCTCATCCAAGAAATGTACAGCGATGACTCATGTGAACCTATTTTGCTGTACATTGCACCCACAAGCCCTGAAAACGAAACACCCCAACGGAACAAAAGTCTTATATGAAGACGCCAAAGTGACTCAGTCAAATAAGTCACACCATAAATAATCCCCTCAGCTCTGATTCCTCTTGATTGTTTTCCTGGAACTTCTCTCGTTCACAATCGTTCTTGGGTCACAGGAATATTTTCAGAGATTTTCAGGAAGTGAAGCTAATTCTACTGTGTGTTTTCGTGATGCTTTATTGATCGATTGAAGGTGAAATTGGTCTATTCTGCTGCCATCCTCCCCTCAGGCCCCTGGAGCTGGTAGGGTCTTACTCAAGGACACTTCAGCAGGGCAGATGCTTGCTGTCATAAGGTCTTCAACCTGGCAACCAACAATGGTCTCTCCTCACTATGCCAACCTGCTGCCCAATGCATTCGGTTAGCATTTTAAACATCAATATATCGTTAAATGAATTGTGATACCTTGTTATACTTACCGTAAACCAATGAGACCACGGTGGAGACCATTGGTAGTCTCTATCTCATGTCGGTGGTATTGTTATTGCTAATGTTTCTCGAAATTAAGACCACATTTCCCATAAATCCCATTGCATCCTGACGCAAATGTATCACCCTCCCTCTTTACCTTCTTTGCTTGTTCGGTCAAAGGTTTTCTCTTTTGCTTTGCTGAAGAGGATCAACATGTCGGAACTGATTTTTCCATTAGGCTTTCACTCCTTCCACCATCTGTCGTTGCCAGAAACTGAAAGCTTTAGCTGCGTTTGTGCTGGCAGAACAGTGGCCTCTTCCTGTTTTGTGCCGTAAAGCAATACAGCAGATTTCAATGTAAAATGCAGAGTAGAGGTTGATAGATGCTGGTAGAGGCTGGTAGAGGCTGGTAGAGGCTAGTAGAGGCTGGTGGAGGCTGGTAGAGGCTGGTAGAGGCTAGTAGAGGCTAGCAGAGACTGGTAGAGGCTAGCAGAGACTGGTAGAGGCTGGTAGAGGCTAGTAGAGTCTAGTAGAGTCTAGTAGAGGCTAGTAGAGGTTGGTAGAGGTTGGTAGAGGCTGGTAGAGGCTGGTAGAGGCTAGTAGAGGCTAGTAGAGGGTAGTAGAGGTTGGTAGAGGCTGGTAGAGGCTGGTAGAGACTAGTAGAGGCTGGTAGATGCTAGTAGAGGCTGGTAGAGGCTGGTAGAGGATAGTAGAGACTAGTAGAGGCTGGTAGAGGCTAGTAGAGGCTAGTAGAGGATAGTAGAGGCTAGTAGAGGCTCGTAGAGGTTAGTAGAGGTTGGTAGAGGCTGGTAGAGGCTGGTAGAGGATGGTAGAGGATGGTAGAGGCTGGTAGAGGCTGGTAGAGGATAGTAGAGGCTGGTAGAGGATAGTAGAGGCTGGTAGAGGCTAGTAGAGGTTGGTAGAGGATAGTAGAGGCTGGTAGAGGCTAGTATAGGCTGGTAGAGGATAGTAG
>OOFE01028202.1:0-12843 GCA_900323365.1 Monocentris japonica
CTGTGTGTTGATTTGTGGTCGCTTACGTCACTGGCGAGGTCCCGGGACGCTTTGGCTGCTTTGACTGTCAGAGTGTCCAGGCCGATGTCGCAGGCTTTGGACTTGGTCTTTTCCCACTCCTCTTTGTATTTGATCTGGAGCGGCGATGGAGAATTGCCGCTTTATAACTTGAAATATACAAGTGTGTTTCTGTGGCATGAGCCCGAGTGTGTGTGCATTAAACTGTGAACACAGACTTGTGCATGCATGTGAGTGATTACGGCTGTGTGTTAACTTACGTCACTGCACAGGGCGGCATTGGCCTTGGCCGTTTTGATTTCGGGCAGATCCTGGGACAGGGTGTACTGATGCTTGGTCTTTTCATAGTCTGCTTTGTAATTTTGCTAAAGGACACACAACAATCAGTCCAGTGCTTATAAGTACAGTGTGCAGCTGATGAGGTTGGTGTGAATTAAGCTGATCATTGGCACACTGGTATGTTGGCACACTGGTATGTTATGTGTACACTGTATACTTACATTGCTGACTAGTTGTGCATTTTTTCTGGCTTGGACAATCTCAGGTGTTTCTGTCACCGCACTGTACTTGACCTGGTCAATATGTTGCCTGTAGTTCTTCTGCAATATGTACAGTCACAGATTGACTTTCTAATAAAAAAAACAACATGCCACTTTGAGCTCATATAAGTTGGTGATTTTCGAAGACTCACATCCTTTAGTGGGTCCAGTTTCCTCTGGCTTTGGTAGCCTGGGGTTAGGGTGGCTGGGTAGTTGTATTCACCCTGCTCTGTCTTCTCCTGCTCGTAGCCTTGTTTATAAGCAATCTGGGATGTGCAACAAGACTACGTCAGCAACATTATTAGCAGAGCAGTGTACCAATTTTCTTTGCATCACGTCTACTTTTATCCTAGCAGGATAACGACATTTTAAATTCTAAATTATAAAATGTATTTTGCGTTCTAACAAAATAGTTTCTTTCTTAAAACTCTCATGCTGGCATTTCAATACTGTAGATTACTTGATGCAAATGTCAAGCATTCAAGTTAAGTTGGTTATTTTTCTTCACCAGACCCACAAAGCTTGCTTGACCTTTGTCCTTCAGCTAGTGGTGTCCCTCCCTCCCTTGTTTTCAGTGAAAAATGTTAACAATGCCAATGAGCCGGTCGAGGGAAACTGAAGGATGAATGTCCAAATGGTTTTTATAACAAATAACTGGTGAGGAAGAATAACCGGTTCAAATTCAAAATGTCAAGATATCCCTTTAATAGAACACTGAATCTCAGCTCAAATCGATCTAATAG
The DNA here is from genome assembly GCA_900323365.1 of Monocentris japonica. Classification (NCBI taxonomy): domain Eukaryota; kingdom Metazoa; phylum Chordata; class Actinopteri; order Trachichthyiformes; family Monocentridae; genus Monocentris; species Monocentris japonica. Next base: position 1,301 of record OOFE01028202.1, read on the forward strand.
AAAAATATAAAAGGCATTTCTATATTAAGGTAAGTTTAGGAGCCATTAACAGGTGAGGCTTACATTGCTTGCTAGTTTCCTGACTTTCATGGCATGCATGGTCCTCTTATCCATTCCCGAGTCTTCATAGTGGCCCTTCGTATGGTTGGTGTACTTCTCCTTGTACTTGTTCTAAAGAAAATACAGAATGAGGTCGTCACTAATATAAATGGAATAATTGCTGTTTGCCCTTTACAGGTTTGACCTGAAGCAAAGATCATTTATATAGTTTATAAAATATTAATATTTTGTAATGTTTTGACATTTAGGGATCTCAGCTGATTATAATTCATTAGATGAAGCAACCCTCGGGGAAATGTAATTCCAGAGAGTAGGATGAGAAGCACGTGGAAAGGTGGGTAATACAAAAGAGTGCACGTTCAGCTTCAGCACACGACACATTTTCATGGTCTTTCAAAAAAAATGGCAATTTTCAGGGAGGCATAGGTGTTACACAGACTCCTTATGAAAACTGACATAAGGCTACTCGCTGTTTATCTGCGTGTGTCCCGCATGTGTGCATGTGTGTGTGAGTATGAGTAAAAGTGTGTATGTTTAAGTAGAGAAACAGTAAGTCAAGTAAGAACAGAGAAATTGATACTGTACACAGTATATAGGCTTGTATTGCTATCACGATTCATTTGAACTTAAAGTTTGAACTTAAAATCAGAAAAGTGGGGTAAAGTCTCATGTTGCTTTGAATGGTAAAAAAAACAACCATAACTATTTTTTGGTATAGGCTATCGCTGTGTGGTGCGGTTCTTACATCGCTGGTGAATTTGGCCACCTTGGCAGCATTCTTGAATTGCGGTGTCTCACAGAAATTGATGCTGTGACCTTTTGTGTTCTCCAAGTCCTTCTTGTATTCCACCTTTTAGAGAATAGGTCAAATAAAAGTAAATAACGGTTACATTTTGCAACATTTTTCACAATAAGTGTCACAATAAGACAATAATAACGAACAGTTGCTCCTGTAATGTATTTGATACCAAACCATGTTGCATCTTAAACTCACTCCTCAGTTGCAATCCAACTCTTTTACCATTTAAATTGAATCTTTTTAAGTGAAATTTGTCAAGACGGCATGCATTCATCTTGTGCGGTCACATAGTGCTGGTGAGTTTAGGGTGGGAGCAGATCCCGTATGGCACCATGGTGACTATTCTAGTCACCATGGTGACCATCAGGTGCATTTTTAGCGGGAGAAAAGACTCAGAACAGGTGCTAATACGCAACATGTCCATGCCATATCCCTGTGTTTCAGAATAGATGCTGAGTGTGTTGTATTTCTCTGCGCGGTCACAGAACATTAGTATTACTGGATGCCCCGTGCCCTCGGGGATAAGCTGTGACCCCACCGGAGAGGCATGCCAGAGATGCTGAGAATGCAGGTTGGGTGGCTTCGTCTGTCAGACGATGAGACAGTCGGCTCAATATTTCTTGCACTCACACACACACAGCGCCTGCTCACACACATTCATATACACACAGTGGCAGCAGTGTGAATTTTGGGAAAGACTGATGGACATGCTTTTGTCATGGGCCTTAAATACACACACAACATCTGGCTCTAAGGTTCTGAATGCTTTCTGTCAGGGAGTACAGACCGATTACATGAAACCCAGACTGGCCTAACCCTGACAGGCTCACCTCACTGACAAGCTTGTTGATTTTGCGGGCGTTCTTCAAGGTCAGGTTGTCCTCTGATGTCAGGCTATGGAAGTGTGACGTTCCCTTCATCTTATTCAAGTCCTTCTTGTATTTCAGCTGGAGAGGGACAAAGAAAAGGAAAGAGTGGGTGGAAAGATGATTCGGTGGGTGTAGGAGGACAAAATCCATGTGTGCCGTGGATGCTATTACTGTAGGATGAGGCTATATGAAGGATACATGTGCATGCAGATTTAGAGGTATGTGCGCTTTGGAAACACACGCACACACACACACAATCTAATTTGGTCAGCGTGGAGGGTTTAGGGAGTGATGACATGGGATTCCTGCTCATTGTTGTCTCCCTGGCTTTCCATTCTGCTCAGCGATGACAAGGCCAGGTGATGGATGAAGCTGTCCCTTTGACACTCCGTCATGTTTTAACAACATTTACAACCAGTTCACATCGCTACACAGCTGATCAAGGCGCCTCTTTTCTCTGCACCACTTGCCAGAGTTCAGAAAGCTCAAGCTCCTAACTTCTAACAGCTTTTGTAAGGACTTCATAAAGGATTTAGTCTGGAAATTCAAGTTTTACAGGATGACAAAAATAGTCCTCAAATGCAAGTCAGGTTGATACTCACATCACTGGCATGGTCCTGAGCCTTCTTTGCCAGCTGGTAGCCAGGAGTTATCATGGCAGGGAAACTCCCTTTTCCTCTGTACTGCTCATACTGCTCCGTATAGGCGATCTGCAAAGAGGAGGACACTTACAGTTGATTTCGGTCTGACTGGGAAATTGGGCAATTGGGAAGAAACATAAAATTGTGATACAGTCCCTAAACACTAAGCCCAACAAGAATTACTAAAAATAATATCTAGCAATATTTTTGGCATGGTGGGTAATGCTTGGTGGTGGTGGACCACCATGGTAGAATACATATAGAGGAAACACTGGTGATAAAGATCATAAAGCACTGTACAGCATGGTTGAAATTAAAAACATAATAATCTGGGACCCTATAGATTTCATCAGATGTTTCATGAGAATTTAACATCTCAAAAGACTTACCTCATGAAAATAAACCCACTAACGTTATCTTCCTCACCTGGCTGAAGTTCTCTGCACTTTCTTTGGCGTGAGCCGCCTCTGCCACTCCGGCCTCAGCGCTGACTTTGCCCTTCATCTCCTGTTCATACATCTGACGATACTTCACCTGGTATAGGACACCAACACCATCACCAACCGATGATCAGGGTTCTGTGACAGTGAACATGTGTGTGTGTGTTGTTCACTACTCACATCGCTAGCTAGCTCGGTGGCCTTCTTTGTCACCTTGTACCCAGGAGTGAGATGCGCGGGGAAACTGCCTTTGCCTCTCTGCTGCTCGTACTCCTCAGTGTAAGCATACTGGGAGAGGAGAAACAGTGACCCAGGCACTCAAAAACAATGTACCTGTTTCTAAAAGCTTACATGTTCAAGGGCAGGGGGGGATTACATGGTCTAGAGGGAAATCTACTTGGGCGAGCTCCAAGCTCTCAACTGAGACAGGCCGTTCTGACCACTACAATGAATTGGTATGTAATATAAATCATAATCATGCCCTTTTCTAAGTAGCATTGTAAAAACACACTTACATGCAGTGGATTTAATATGGAGTTTTTCAACAGTCTATCATGTTTTGTGTTCATTTTAATTTTTTGTGTATTATTGACAGAATATGTATACGGGAAATGGTGTTAATGCAGCTAATGACAAAGCTGAGTTCACCCAAAAAGGCTTCGGAACCAACTGCCTAATCTTTAACACGTCTTGTCAGCATGTCATTTGGTCTACAGTGAGTAGAAATCAGTCAGACATCAAGACGTCATCATGAACGGCTTATGTCACTAGTGATCTGTCCTTGTTTCTTGGCCAGAAGCACCTCTGGGGGGTCAGCGAACGTGGTGTACTTTGACACTCGCTCCTCGTGGCCTTTTTTATACTCCACCTGCAGGGGAAGTAAAGGATCAAACTTGATTTGTACCCTTTCCCATGGTCCCGCACTAAGAAATTGGTCATAAAACATTGCTCTACCACAAGCAGTGAGGGAATATCACCAATGTGAATTTTGACCTTTGCTCTATATTTGTAAAAACATTTATCATTGTTGTCACAATATCCACTTACATCACTGGCCAAGGTATTAGCTTTCTTAGCGACCTCGTATCCCGGCGTGATCATGGCAGGAAAGCTGCCTTTTCCTTTTGACTGCTCATATTCCTGTGTGTAATTCACCTGTCAAAGAAGCAGAAAAACAGGGCCTGTCATTTAAACAATGTTGATGGAACTTCTATACCCCTTCAGTTGCAGAGGCTCTCCTGAACAGCAGAGACTACAGCTTTCTGGCTTTGTGCCTGAAGTATCTCAGGTTATACTGAACAAGAGAACGTCTCGTTGAGGAAACAAGACTTGAAGGTAGAGGTACTCACATCACTGATGGTCTTCTGGGCCTGGGACACCCTCACTATCTCCTGGTTGGTCACCATGCCTGAGTACCAGGTCTGCTGTTCTGAGTACTCAGACTGAGACTGGTAGGCCTGCGGAAGACAAATTCGATGATTCCCAGCCATTCACAAGATAGATAATACCTTTCATGCCTATAGGGCCTATCAGCAACCCAACTCTTTCAGTCCCTGGTTTACTTCACCTTAGGAACCGCTATAAAGTGAAATGATGATGACAACTTAATTTAATCCAGCACAAATAAACCCCTTTTGTACACAGAGCTGTTATCACAAAGCTAAGAGAAGATGAGGTTTGGTGCTATTCCAATAAGGACTGTTACTTTCCTACCCCATTTTTCCTCCAATGACCATTGGCATCCTACAGTATCAAACACATTCCCATCCCACTCAGATTAGATCTAAATATTGATCATCAATGATCATTGATCATCTGATGATCCTCATCGTCAGATCTAGAGTCAAGGAAGCACACAGATACTTAAGTCAAGGGTCCTGAGGAAATAAGGTCGAGAAGTAGAATATGCATTAAAGAAATTCCACCCAAAGCATGTAGCCTAGTTTTCTGAGGAAAGACAGGACTTTGGGGTGGAGCCTGCCTTTGACTGTGAAGGCGTGGCCGGTTGCTCTGCCTATAAAGGGGCGGGAGCTCACCTGGCTGGCCATCTGATTGGCTAGGTGAGTCTTCTGCATCTCCATGGACCTCATGTCATAGTGGAAGGTGGACATAAACTGCTCGCCATCTTCACGATACTTCAGCTACAGGTGCACATAGATGTCAAGCATTAAGCCAAAGCCAGCGCTTATAGTGCATTTGCACAAGCGCACACAAATGCATACATGCACGCACATATGCACATGTGCATAGACAATAGAGACATACGCTGAAAGCATCCATTTTGGGACTCTGCTATAAGGATGCTTATTAAGACCAACAAGAAATTGTGTTCTGGAGTAGAGTACATAGAACAGTAATTTTGATTTAAATGCCAAACATCTCATGCTATCAACTTTAAACCAGACAACCTGAGCTCACATGTTTACGATGAAGGGATAATATTAGTGTGCTGTTATTAATAACTGTTTAGCCTGGGATGTGCCCATCAAGGCAAAGAGAAACCTGCAAAAGGCAGGGCCAGAATGGAGTACTAAGTTCAGGATGAAGCACTGAGCTGTTCAGGACTCCTGTGAAAGTGTTCAAAACTAATATTAGAACAGTAGTAATGCAGGGATAAAAAAAGAGTATTGTGGTGAGTTCCAGGGAGCGTAGTCACCAAGGTGTAGACAGTATAAGCCTCTGGGTAAGAATGAACATATCACACTTCACCACCACGCCACTAGCGGACTCATAATGTCGTTTGAATCACAGTTGTTTTCCTGTCACTCTCCACTGTGCACTACACTGTAAAGAAGAAATGCCCTAAGAATAATCTAAACACGATGAAGCACCATATGAACAGAGAATACAAAAAAAAAATTCTGGCTCTGCCTGTTCACCCAAAGCAAGAAATCTTGAAGGAAATACTGCCCCTTAGGTATTATTGTGTGTGACAGGGTTGGGGGTTCACTCAGGATGGTCTGAAGTCCGCCATGAGGTCAAATATCAACAAGTAACTCATTCTAAAGCTCACTAGCAGCGTTTTAGTATGCTAGCAGTAGTTGATGAGCTTGCTAAGCAGCCCATGCAACGCTCCACTTATATTAGCAATAAAAGCAGAGCGTTGCATGGACTCGGAAATACGTGTGCACAGACTCAGACAGACAGACAAGAACAGGTGGGAGGGCTGAGGAGAGGAAAGGAGGTGAGGCTGTTTTTCCCGTGGTATAATTTTAGCCCCACTGAAGTATAAAGTGGGCTAGCAGAGGGGGATGTCACGAGCACAGAAATAACCTTCGCCGCTCTCTCCATTCCAGACCGCTGCAGTCACCACGGACTCAGAAGGCCCAGACGCAGCCTGCCACCGCTCACTCTCACCCCCCATGAAGAGGGGATGGAGGCCCTTGTGACAGTGTGACATGTGGCAGTAATGGACACTTAGGGTCTGATCTGGAGCTTATATGTATGTATGTGGGTTAAAGGACTGCAGAGTCTTTGTGAGGAGCCTCTATGAAGTAGCCTGTGGTTGTGTACAGTGATCAACTCAAAAACCAACAAGCACAAAGCAGATGGCAGTGCCCACCAAATGGGAACCTTGTACACACCGGGATCTCATCATCCATGTAACATCATGATCCAAACCTCCTGAATGGCCATAATGATGTATAATCCAGAAATATGTATAGCATATCTCCACAGCATATGAAACTATAGACCTTGACTCATGTCGAGGACAGAACACATTTGTCTCACGTCGCTGCCGGTGTGTTTTTGCTTTTGACGTCATCTTTGCCTTACCTCACTGCTCGCCTTGGATTGTTTCTTTGCGTTGATGTTGATAGGGGTCTCATAGACACTCGTGAAGGTATTGTTCCTCGGATTGTGTCTAGAGGGGTAAGTGGTAAAAATAATCAGCATTTTGGTTCAACCAGTTCACATTCTCTTGTTATTTCAATAAGCTTTCTCAAACAGTGAAAAAAAGCATACATGGGCCATAAAGACAGATCTTTAATCAGTTTTTATGGGATGATACTAAATAAATTACAGTAAGTTACAGTGATGTGATACAGATGCCCAGTCCACACCGTGTACACAGTACTCACACAGAGCAGTATGGCCTCTTCTTGTGGCTGACAAAATTATTGGCGGTCAGCACCATCTTACAGACGTCACAGTGAAAACATGCTTTGTGCCAGTTCTGACAGAAAGAAAAGACAGTCATCATATGGATACAGGCTCAAGAGAATATTTTGAATGGGTCCAGATAATTTCAGATTTTAACATCACATAAAACCTTACGACAGCCTTATAGATCACGCTCTTAAGTGAATAAGGCCAAAAATGATGGCAACAGTCACAGTATTCTCATGCAACTGGATGCATGCATTTGACCGTAAGTAGCTTTCTTGATTTATTTTATTAACTCTTGAACAGTATTGCTTTTTGTTTATTGTTTGCCTAATAACTCCAATTAAACTTTTTATTTTAATCTTCAAAATGATGCACCGATTCACATTTACGACATAAAAATAAACTAAATTAAACTCAACTTCATTTTCTATCTCTTTGGCATATTTATATGTATTTATATTCTGGCATAACACAGTTTATTGGCTGTCTGTTTATTTTTGATTGTTATATTTGTAATATTCATGCAAGTTGTATTTTGTGAACTATAACACATCTTCAGTTGTCTAGTACCCAGGCTGTTTGCCCCTTGCCCACATCTGTTCTATATTTAAAGAGGTTGATTGCAAAATATGAGATCCGACGTTTCTGTGCTTTTGACGTTGACGTTCATGAACATGTTTAGATATGTTTTTAGCATTTTGGAATATAATTTGAAATGAAACCCTTCACCTAAAGATCAATAGAAACTTTGTCACCATATTTCTGTCTTACCTGGTCAATGCAGTTGATCTTCTCAGCTGGGTAGACCACAAACCCACACCTAGCACAGGACTGCATGGTGAATGCCTGTCCTTTTCCCAAAAGGCCTTTGGGGATCGTTGAAGTTGGGCAAAAGGTTGGCTCAAAACAGGAGGCTCAGCCAGACAGGTAAGTGGGTAGACGGGCAGCAGAGTAGTGGAGGAACTGGCAGTGATTCCCAGACAGTCGTACTGGTGCGTCTCTGGCAGTGATAAACTTAGCTCTGGACTGTGAAAGACTGAGCCTGTCTCTTACTTGACACCGTGTCCCATGATGGACCAACCCCCTTTCGTGTACCATGCTAGACGACTGGTCGAGTCCAGCTGTCTGTCTGCAGGAAAATGAGAGAGAGAGAGGTTGAGATGTCAGTGCATATGTGTAATGATCCTGAGATGAGAGCTAGTTCAACTTTGGGCACCTTACTCAGTATAGCCTTGAGCACTTAAAAATAGGGGGACGAGCAGAGCGCATTCTTAGTCAGTGTAATACATTGTTCAATACCTTTTTCCCTTTTTTGCACATGTACTGTACTAAATGTTTGTTCTAGAAAAATCTGTTTGGACAATCAGCATTACAAATTATTCACACTGATACACACATACAGATTCACATACATGGGCCTATATGTTTTATTACAGCCTCATCCATGCATTTATGAGCATTACCAGTGGTCAGGGTTTTTCTTACAATAAATTAACTACTTTTGGGGAAAAAAAATGCACTATAATAATCCTAATACTAGTGTGTCTATGGTAGTCAATATTGAGTATATAGTAACTTTATCGTGCTTTAGGCTATTCTTTATCTCCTATGGTATCATCATATTATCCCTATAATATTATTATAGGATATTATATAGTTTATGGTTTTGCTGTTATGTTTGTATACTACCCTTCTAGAGTTTATTTTAGGATTACTGTAGTAATTTTTGGTTTTAGTTTTTAGATGGATTACAACGGGACTGGTCTCCGCATGTCTAATCGTCTAGTATGAACAACCAGGGTGACGTGAGGTCTTACGCACACGCAGGAAGACTCAAAACTTGAACCTACTTTCATTTTCTCCTGAAGTCAAGGAACGGACACTTTCGAGAAGTTGTGGTCAAACCAAAGAAAATAAACTACTTGTGCAATAAGCTAGTGTACCAGACTTGTAATCATAAGATGTAAGTCGACTGATACTCGCGGTCCTAGCTTAAAAACTATAGGTATTGTTATTTATTTATCGCTAACTGTAAAGTAGCTAACGTCTTAGCGGTATTTGGCTTTATATATATTACATCAGCTAACGTTACCCAGCTAAACTGCTTACTAAAGATAGACTATAATATAACTTATAGGGTTGTGTGATTTGTTTGTGTATGCTGAAGCATAGTTCGATTTTGTTAACTTTTTTTAGCATTAGCAGGGATGGGGATAAGAAAACGAAGCAACGCCAAGGTGGATAAGGAAAACGGGTGTTGCCGAGTTCAAATAATGTCAACAAACTAGTAAACCAAACAGTAAAAGATGTACTCTGTGTGCTAGTAGATGGCTGAAGTTGCCGAGGCTACTACTCTTGGAGAGGAAGTTGAGGAGGACGACCTGGGAGACGCAACAGACGCCAAACCTGACCGCAGAGGGAGGTTTCTACTGTTTGGTCGGTGAGTTCCCCTCCCACAATAGACCGAGAACCCACCTAGAGGAGTGGTTCTCAAACTGGGGTCCGAGGAGCCCCAGGGGGTCGTTGAGGGGGGGTGTCTAGCAAAACGAAGAATAGCTTAATTCGGGTGATCGCGGGTCCTTAAAGGTTATATAAACGAATGCTCTTTGAAAGTATTAAAACAGGGTTCCTACGGTCATGGAAAACCTGGAAAAGTCATGGAATTCAAAAATGTGTTTTCCCGGCCTGGAAAACTTGTTAAAAAATGAACATGCATGATTATGATGATTATATTTTTTCCAACCAGTGACGTTTAATGTGAAGCTTTGCTGATCGTTGATCCACTTACCTTTGAGGAATAAAAACCCAAATAGTATAGGTCCAATGTGATAGCTGTAGCCAGCAATAAGACCTGGAGATGAAAGTTTGGGGAAGTTAGTATTAGTTGCATTTAATTTCACATTTCTTGCTGTGGTGCTGCACCACTGCTAAAAGGAAACACTACACACACACACACGCTATGAAACTTGCCACCATTGCTGGAGAGCATGATATGTTGAAACTCCATTCTATTTTACCTGAATTACCAATGATTAGCAAACAAATAAGACAGGAAATGACTAAAAGTACTTTTGGCAGAGAACATAGAGTACATTTAAAATTTATACTTATCCCACCCACCTACTATAGCCATAGAATGGCATCAAACCATTGTCACAGTGATGAAATGATATATTTACCTTTATTGCCATCCATGAAGCCTAATTTGTCTCTGCATATAGTGGAAATATTATCACATATCATATAACATAATATGAAATAACATCTACTGTTTATGATTCTGTTGTTTTAATAGGGGAATACATGGCCTGACCTTTGGTATTTTTAGACGTAGAGTGTTAGGTCATATTTTTGTGAGATTCTTAAACGAGAAAAATGAGTTCGTGTTTAAACTTTTAGAACTTTATTTTGTAAAAGTGTCAACTAAACATCACTGGCTGGCATGAGCACAAAGGGGAGGATCTCTCTGACATGTACTTTGTTCCATTCTGTGTCACAAGGTGGCACCAGAAACCTTCTAGTGGAGGGATATTTTTCAAGTCTGTGATTCAACCAGGCACGGGTACTCAAACACTACATCTCTGTGCTCTGGCATTTAGAAATTTAAAAAAAATAAATAAATAAGAATAAGGGTAGGTGAATGTGGTGTTGGATTAAGGTAACACCTAATAATTTTAGAAAGCCATATAAGAATAAACACAATTTAGATTTTAGATTTCAAGAAATTAGGGTGTTGCTCAAATCTAGGCTGAATAGCTTGTTACATAGTACTAAGAAAAGAGCTTACATTAAACACAGTTAAGTTAAGGTTAAACACACTTGGATATTATTGACCTGTCTTTTGAAAGTATTAGGCCATGGCCACTGTGTAGTAATGCATAAAACCCACAACACCTTGTCTTCAGAACTTCCTTTTCATAGGAACAAGATATGACATTAAAAAATTGTTACTTCACCTCTGAGTGAATTCTTTGATCTTAAAAGCTTGTTTCTACCTCTCAGCATGTTCTATGTTTTTTTTTTTTTTTTTGAAGGCGGAGCTGTTTCTGCTCAGTCATGCCCATGGAATTGTGTATATGTCACAACAATGTGTATATGTGTATGTCATGGAGGTGATAATGACAATTGCCCTCTTGTCACTGAAATTTAGGAATAGGCCTATCTGTTTGCCTTTCTTAGACTGCTTGGATTTAGGCTTAGTCTTAAGCCTAGGAAGACATAGCTTACAAAATACTGGCTCTGTGGCTATTTGCGGTGTGTTTCTTAGAATTCAATGTTTTGTTTTCTTGAATCGCCATCTACCTTAAAGATTGAGGCTCCTAGTCACACGCAGTATGTGTGTTGGTAGATTCTGTGCTTGTCAGCAGAGGAGCAACATGTTGCCCTGTCTGACCTCAGCAGGGCGCGGGGCGCAGAGGCCTTGTGTGAATAGGCCTTTAGAAAGCTCTGGCGTAGTGGCGTGGCTGCTGACTCAGGGGGCTCACAGTGCGCCGCCCCTGTCCTCAGCACACGCTGGCCCAGTCCAGTCTCCATCCAGTACAGACAGCATGTCAGTATCCTAGCACACAGCCAAAAAATAAGCTGCCAGATCTGGAGAAACTAACTCTTTCAGGGGAAAAAAAAA
>OOFE01028202.1:13147-30691 GCA_900323365.1 Monocentris japonica
ATGGCTGGGTTGTGTGTATGTGTGTGAGAGTGTTTGTATGCGTTGCTGGGTACGGGGTCTTCATTGTTCCAGTGCTTGAGTGACCTGATGACTAGGCTCTTCTGGAACAAGCATGGATTTTGTGAGCCACCTATGGGCTGCTGTGGCTTAGCTATCTGGATAGATCCTTTAAAGAATGGAAATATGACAGGTCTGTGAGAATTGCCTCTCGTGAAAGATTTCTTCTGTCGCTGAATATACTTTGATTTGCTTGTGATTTTTTTTGATGCCTGCGCTAACCATGTTATAGCTTCATTGACCTGACAGTGGATTACTGCGACTTAATTTGGCCATGACATTAATGCCTCATTTGAAAATGTATGTACTCTGGGGCGTCTGAGTAAGTGGCTTAGGGTGTTTTCATATTCCTGTGGGTTCTCACTGTGTTGATGTTGGAAGTCTTGACAGTCACAGGTGTGTCTTGAAAAGTTTTGGCATACAGGACACTGTCATGTACTGTATGAGTCAAGGATTTTGTAGAATATTTAGTTTACTTACCGTAAGTGGGCAGCAAAGGTTTTGGCTCTCCACTCTCCAACCTCCTCCGCCATAGAGGTTGAGAGTTTAACGTTATCAAAAAGCATACATAGCTTTTTTTGATGTTTGTACAACAGAGAACAACTATTAAGTCCCACGTGGCGATAATGTCTTCTCATTTTTTATTCTTTCCCATATAATCAAATCTCTGTAAGCAAAAAGAGGAACATTGTCACGATTTTCTCTTGTGTTGTAAGCTTTAATTTATTTCCAGAAATACACTTATTATTACGCTCTTTGAAAAGATGAGCTGGTCTTGTCAGAATACACTTCAAGTGAAATAACAATGCTGCATTTTAGTGATAATTTCTTTTTTGCTTTTTTGTTGTTTTTTTGTTGTTTTTTGAAAGCATGAGCTTTGCTTCTTAATATTCTGTCTCTGACACCATCAGTAAGAAGAATAAGGATGGCCAGACGCGGGAGCAGGACTACTCTTCTGAAAGCCATTACAGAATTGTTTCACCAACATTCCAGTATAAGATGAGCCACCAGCGAGTGGGCAAGTGCATCATCATCAATAACAAAAACTTTGATGAAAAGACAGGTACGACAAAGTGTTAACATACATGGGGTTTTTACACACCGATTTTATGTTTCAAACTCATCGTACAACGAGGCCTATTCTGCTCAATATTGGCACCATCACATAGAATTTGAATTCTATGCCAATTGTCTTGACAGGCATGAATGTACGCAACGGGACAGATCGAGACGCAGGTGAGCTATTCAAATGCTTCAAGAGCCTGGGCTTCGACGTCTTCATCTACAATGACCAGACGTGTGAGAAGATGGAGCGTCTTCTCAAAGAGGGTGAGCAGTGGGGTTCTCTGTCATTCCCTATTGGGGCACCAGCCATTATTTACACTTCACAGAGGACCAGGTGCATAGCAGTGGTGTCCTGATTTGATGCCATTACCAATACCAACAGGGTTCATGGAAAACCTGAAAAGGTCATTTGAAAATTGGGTTTCCAAGCCTGTAATCCAACTAATCGAAAATGATACATATGGAAAACATTTTTGAACATCATGGAAATATGTTGAGAATGTTAATTAAAGCTAGTCAAAGTGTTAAACGTCAATCTGGTGACCTTTTGAAGGAATGGTGACCCAAATATCAAATGTCCTGATTACATCATAGTTGTTAAAGCCCACTAATGTCAGGTATTTAACAAAAAATGAACCATCTGAACATAGATTCTGACAAATATGGGTCATAGAAATTATGATGCAGATTATCCATGGTTCATTTAATCAACAAAGATGTGTAGCAACCCTGAACATTGCAAAGCATCCAAACATAAACAACCACCATTACCATATTATGAACCACCAGAAATGCAGGCATTGGCCAGCATAACCAAACAATAGTAATCTAGGAGAGAGCCATGCTTATGGCCCTGGTCCATTAGCCTGAACCACTGTCAACATCAAAAAATATACATGAGGAAATCTACTTCAACCTGAGAAAGCTGGCTAAAGGGATGATAACAGAAAATATAATAATGCTGATGAGTTTGAATACATTTTTTATTTGGGGATAGTATTTCTCTTTTAAGTGTACTTTCACCTTTTCTTAACTGTTTCTATTTTCCCAACTATTATTCTGTTTAAATAACAATTGGAAATAATAGCTTTTAAAGCAAAAATCAACCCCACATCAATGAAGACTTATATTTCTGGTGATTTCGTGTTTGTTAGGATTTATTTTGGAAACCAGAGTTGTTGTCAGCTCTGCCGAATTTTGAAAAATATATAGTGTATTTGCTCTTTAAGTTGCTTCCCCTTTAAGCTGCAGCCACATACACAGGCTCACATGCAAGAAGTTTGCATGTGAACCTGTGTATGTGGCTCACCCACTGTCAGTTTGTCTCTTAAAGCCACTATCAATCAGATCAGCCAGCAAGTGGCACTGTTGTAAAACTAATCACATAAGTTATAGTGACATTTCTAACAAACATCTAACATCTAAGATTAGAGACTGGTTGATTATTAATTTAATTGAAGACATTTTTTCACTCTCACATTGATTGACTGAGCAACTGATTGAAGGACTAACAGCATGTTACAGCTCAAACTTTAGTTTTAAATGTATTTAGCCGTAGATTCTAGTATTTTGAGTTTTGACATTTTAAAACACTTATTTTAGTAATGTAAATAATTGTAATTCTTCAAGAATCTACAGCTAAATAAATTCCAGACTGAAGCTTAAAGATACTGAGAGTACTGATACATTTGGAGAAGTTTAATGAATCCAGGCCTGAGCTGAGCTAAGAGCGTTTGTTTGTGTGTGTGTATGGGTCAGCCTCGGAGGAAGACCATAGCGACAGCTCGTGTTTCGCCTGCATCCTGCTGAGCCACGGCGAGGAGGGCATGATCTACGGCACAGACGGGGCCATGCCCATCAAGACCATGACCTCGCTGTTCAGGGGTGACATGTGCAAGAGTTTAGTCGGCAAGCCCAAACTCTTCTTCATCCAGGTACACAGACGTGTGGCTTTTAAAAGGGACAGTGCGCTATGAACAAAATATCATTTAGCAACCATATTTTAGTTGTGTTATGGCTTATAATTTTGGAATGGAATTTGGAAATCATTTTGGATGTCTTATGACCCAAAGTGTTGCTCAGAAACCCAGCAGGCTAAATCAAAGGTCCAGCACCTAACAGAAAAATATACCTTAAAATGTTAGATAACGCTAGATAATAATAATGATCATAATAATAATAATAATAATAATAATAATAAATGCCCATTTTGCAGCTTTTGTAATAAGGAAAATCCCCTCTCTCATATTGCAGTATCAACACAATTTCAAGATATGTCCATCCCTACTTTTAAACACAGTTAATTTTCAATTGCCTCACCAGGTCATCGTTGAGAAAGCTACTCAGGATCTCAATGAAATGTCATTTCATTTACTTCACCAGGCTTGTCGGGGTTCAGAGTTTGATGATGGTATACAGACAGATTCAGGGCCCCCAAACGATACCCTGGAGACGGATGCTAATCCAAGACATAAGATTCCTGTAGAGGCAGATTTCCTCTTTGCCTATTCAACCGTGCCAGGTAAACCACAGCATTCCTGAACATTTCCATTTACAACACAACAGAAAATCCCAAACTGATCTGCTCTTCTCTTCTGATCTGCTCACTATCTACGCCTATCTACCTCATTTTGTACCTTCTGCCTCATACTGCTCACTTTTCTCTTTATGAATGCACTGTAGTCATTGAGAGGGGATTTAGTCAGGAAAAAGTCTTTTTCAATACTTTTTTATTCATCTATTTACTTGTCAGTTTTTGTCTTGAAGTCTAATTTTAAAGTTTGTATTTGGGTTGCTGAGTGAATGGCTGCTTGAATTGGAAAATGTTTTTGGTGTTTGTAATAGTACTGAATGCAGTGTACATCTGTCTGTGAGGATGCAAGTGTATATCGAGTGTGTGTACTTAGTTGAGGGAGTGACTCGGGCTGCTCTTCCAGGGTACTACTCATGGAGGAACCCTGGGCGCGGCTCCTGGTTTGTCCAGGCACTCTGCAACGTCCTCAACGAGTTCGGCAAGCAGCTGGAGATCATGCAGATCCTGACACGGGTCAACTACATGGTGGCCACCAGCTTTGAGTCCTGGTCTGAAGACCCACGCTTCAGTGAGAAGAAGCAGATCCCCTGCGTGGTCTCCATGCTGACGAAAGAACTGTATTTCAACTGACCGCCAATCTATCTGACTATGACGGCACTGACTGACCGACCGCCAGACTGACTGACTAGACTACTAGACTGACTGTTTCAGGTACTGACTAAGCAGTCAAAACATTCAGGGATGATCCAGGCCTAGCGGGACACTGCACACTTTGTATGCCGTTTTGCACGTGTAGCTGGGCCCAAAACAAGCTCTCCGCGAAAAAAAAAAAAAATTTACAGTGGCACTCCGCGTTCATGTGTTGATGGTGATACTTGCCTCTTCTTCAGGTTATTCTTTGGAATAATGACGTCACATTTGATCTGATCTTTGTCGACAGGCATTGTGAAATATCCATGTTATTCTACCAACCTGGAAAATTTGCTGCCATTTTTTGTGGGTTTGGGGAATCATAGCTGAATATGTCTCTCCATTTTCCAGCATCAGTGGATTTTGAATTGTAGCCAGTGGACAGGATTCTTAAGGACGAAGCCTGGCTCGCAGTGCATTTAGGGCATGGAATTGACTTCTGACTGACCAAAATAATCCACATTTTGTGTTCTGAGAGCAATCTCTCCAGAAACAAAAACAGTCCAGTAGCAATAGATTTGTACATTGTACTTGGCATTACATATAATGTGTACAGTATTCTGTCACTGTTATCCAGTAAAATCAATTGGGAACCAGGTGGCAGAATGCGTCTAATCTTGTAAGAGCCATTGTAAGAGCCTTTATGAATGAATCCTGTCCTATTTTGATATGTCTAACTTGATTTTGCAAAGCAGCCTATAGCAATGGCTCATTTGAGAGATGCACTAGTCAATGTAAAGCACTTTCCATTGGGAAACACGATATAGACAATGAATACAACCACTTGGATACAATGTAAGAAATAAGAAGCAACTGGAAAATGGATCAGATAATTTTAAGCTATCGCTGTTTTTACATTTTTCAACTGTCATTGGTCTAAAAGAAAAAGACTTCTTCGAGCAAAAACATGTCATGATGCTCATGCCATAGGCTCAATGTCTCAGCACTCCTAGCAGGTTAAGTTCTAGTTGGTAGCAGCATGCTGACATCCTCAGGTTCCTTAATGTGTCCCACGAGTGGGTACATGTCATGTTACAGAACTTCAATAATGGCTAGGAAGATGTGATCATCTACTGTGCACCGAAGAGTTATATGAGACCTTGGGTCAAGGGCGTAGAAAATAGTCCACCCCCACAAAAGCAACAATCATTTGAGATTTTGCCAGTTTTCTCAAGGTACATAGATTAATTCATAATGTTGAAGCTTTCAAGGCTGGCAATGAAAACTTTCTCGTTCAAGCTTGAACAAGTGAAGTTAATGTATTTGCATCTTACCAAAATTAAAGACCTGTCTTCTTATCATTGGTCAGGGTCCAACAAATCAGTGTTATGAATTTCCCTTCAACCTTTGCCTCAAATAGAGAACTTGGAATGCCTTAAAATGTGGCAGAAATTTGGGAAATATATGACGGATAAACTGGATTGTGGCCCAACGCACAAATGCCCACAATGTTTCACTGTATATCAGTGTGGTAAACTGTCAGTCACAACATTACTACAGTAAAAGATACAAAGCAATGTCTTTCTATTTCTTAACGCCATACAAAAAAAACTGAGCTTTGCATTGATTTAGAATGATGTAAAAACAAAGATTATATAAAAAGATTTTTTTTTTAAAAATCAATCAAAAAATTGTTTTTTATTTCTTTTAGGCACATTGTGCTGAACAACTTTTAAAAAAGAATACTACTAATATTCCTAGGATATGAAAAACATTGTTAGTGAATGAATTATTATCATTGTGCTATTTGATAAAATCTAAAAAAGGTTATTTTTAAAATGATAGACATTTGCTGAGCGTCATTATAACGTACACAACATTTGTTTTTGCAAATACACTGTTTGTCCAACATGTCCAACATGTTCTGTCTGTCACTCACAGAGGCAGCTATTACTGGTGGTGACAAGTCTGACCACTCACAATCCACATGTCCACAATGCATGCTCCCATTGTTGCTGCAAAGTTTAGCATTATTCACATGATTGCACGTGTTAGTAACTTTGGGAAACGTTCAGCAATAGCTTGAATTTCTTTTTGATATTTTCCTTTTTTCAGTCTTTGTATTTTTTCATCAGTCATTTTTTATTTCTAACACTACTATTACACAATATTTCTAGATGCCAGAGCAGTGATCAGTACTCTGGCTTAAGGGAGACACTTACTTACACACTGTACCTGCCCAAATACAGACGCAACTCTTGAATCCTCTCGACACATGGATCTATGATCAGTGATGTGGTGCCCAACCTGTGCTGAAAGGAATGTTTGCTCCACTTGTTTTGGAATGGAATTGAAGGGGGAACATTTTTAAATGCTTTCCAGTGTTAAATGCTCTTGTCCTCAGGAATATATTTGAAAAGATTTGGATAAATGAGCGGATGAATTAAATAGAAAGTATACTCTGGCCCCATTTTTGTATTTGGGGCAATACATCGTTTAAATTACTTCAAATCAGAGGAATGCTTATGTAAACATTATTTTATTGTATTAAACATCAAGAATATATTGTGTAATG
Organism: Monocentris japonica; assembly: GCA_900323365.1. Lineage (NCBI taxonomy): Eukaryota > Metazoa > Chordata > Actinopteri > Trachichthyiformes > Monocentridae > Monocentris > Monocentris japonica. The sequence continues at coordinate 20,008 of OOFE01028202.1, forward strand.
AGTTGTGTGGTTCTTTTTGTCACCTCATCAAGGCTTTTTTGCACAATACAAATGAGAGAGGCATGAAATGTATGACATTCAATTACAGACATTGAATATCATTTAATGAAAGATTGTAGACAGAAAAAATTTAACAAATTTAGACACGCCTGAACCCCAAAGTATTCAAAGCTGGTGTTGTGCAGTGGAGTCAGAATGTCAGACCAGGTAACTGATGCGCATGCCCCACAGCACAGGACATTCCTGGCCACCTCTGTCCTGTCCCTCCTACCTCTAGGGCATTTCTGCCCCACCTTAGAGGGTAGGAGCTGATCGGGAGGCATCGCAGATCTGAAGAGGCTTCCAGTTAGTCCCTTGGTTATCGTGACCAGGGCATACTGCCTGATGAAGTGTGTTAGTAAAGGTGCTGGCACAGAAGCAGTGAAGGGGGGTCATGGTATCAGCGCCTAGAAAGCTGACCAAGCCCCCAGGGAAGCTGCAATACACCCCGATGCGAGTGAACTGTTTGCCTGCCACCAGGGGTAGCGCATGCGGGACCCCACCGTGCCAGGCGGTGTAGTCCCCATTGAAGTGTTCCACACACCAAGACTCCCTGCCACGGCCTAGCCAGCAGTCCTCTTCACGGCCTTTGCGTGGGATGCTAGGGTAGGTGAGACCCAGCTCCCAGTAGGTCTTCCCGCTCACCTCCACCTCCCAGTAATGGCGGCCCTCACTGAAGCCTTGCCGGCTGATTACGTTTAGGGTGGTATCAAAGCGGGAGGGCATCTCGCTGACATCCTGCCAGGTGTCTGTGTAGGTGGCCGAGTCGCCTTTGGGGGAGATGATCAGTTTGGGGTGGGCAGTGTCAGGGTCAAGGACAACATCTGCAGCATCTGAGTAAACAACATCTGATCAAAGTTGCATTCTCCTAGAATAGCTGAAAATATGAAAAACATGATTTACATCAAATAGGAAAGATATGTGAGCAGATGAGATGTGAAGTTGTCATGTTCTCCCCACAGAAAAGTCAAGTAAAATGGCAGAGAAGTACACTTGGCTGTACAGATCCTTCAACATTCATGGCACCTTGACCTCTATGTACTACTTTAGGGGCAACTGTAACCTTCACATTCACATGCCAATCTCCCTGTGGCACCCTGCGTGAACTCACAGCTCTGAAACAGTTTCTTGGTGACAGGGACCTGGGATCTGATGAATAGCAGCAGATTGATGGTTAGACTGAGCAGCTGCTCATTCTTGAACTCGTCCATCTGAATTAGGTCGGGATCAGTCAACTTCAGTGTCTCGGAAATTCTAATTACGAAAAGACAAAGGGTTTGGAGTTGGGAGCTACAGAGCTACAGACATGGAAAAGTAATGTAATTTGAAAAATGAGACTTAAAACCAACAACCAAAACAATGAACCAAACAACCAAAACAGGAAGTGTTTACAGTATGATTGTTTCTAGTAGATGACTAAAAGAGGTAGGAGTCTAAAGGATCCATTTATTTTTAGATATCAACAATTGCTTAACTCTTGGGTCACTGGCTTTTTTTCCACTAGTGCACTCTGATTCACCGTGGATTACAACCTGCCTAACCAATATGGAAAAACTATATTGTGGCAGAGGAAACAGAACCATTGCCTGCTAATGTGGACATACCTTTTTTCTATTTCAGCACTCTGTATAGGGCATGGAAAAAAATTGAGTTAGTGATCTAAATGCCATACAAGGAACAGCTTTAGACACAAAAACAGTCGTACATGCTCCATAAATGATTTCAAAGCCTTTGAAATGTTACCATATGAAATCAAAACTTAAGGACTGGATGCCTGGTTAACTTGTTGTGCATCCTTTACCTGGGCACTGATGTTGCCCAGCTCCTGGTCCAGTTCCTGGGTGAGGTGGTAGCAGTGGTCCATCCTCTCCTCCACCAATCTCTCTGTGGCCTCTTGCTCCATGTCCAGCTGGGCCAGCGTGATTCGTAAGTCCTCATCCAGAACCTGCCTCATGTCTTCATACTTCTTCCTGATCTTCTCCTTCAGTGCGTTGTTCTTTTTCTGAAAGTGAGGGAGCCAAGGGAATCGAGAGGATATATAAGATTAAAAGTTGAAGAACGGAATGCAGTGAGAAACTGTACGATTTTCGGAGGTAGTAAAGTCATTTTCTGATCTGTATCCTAATCCATTTCTCAGTAGAATCCGGACATTTCTGATTAACTATTATTACGAGGCCATCTCATTTGCTTCTCCCGGCTTGTTGTGTAATAAACACAAAACAATGAGTCAGCAGCAGTTCTGTGGGCAAGCATACAAAACAGCTCAGTACAACAATGATGCACACCAAAACACGCATGGGCTACAGCAGCAGAAGATCCACGCTGGGTTCCACTCCTGTTTGCTAGGAACAAGAAGCTACAGTTGGCACGTGATCACCAGACCTGGACATCTCAAGAACAGAACTTCCTCTGGTACGACAAATCCCAGTTCATCATCTCAAGATGGTTTCAAGAACCTGACTTTAGTTCACTCCAGTGGCCTGTAGAATCCCCAGATGTCAACCCAGTAGAGCATCTTTGGGATGAGGTGGAACAGGATGTTTGAATCTGTAGGAACTGCATGAGGCTATCAGATCAGCATGGACTAAGATCCTTGTGGACCATTGTTGAACCCATGGCTTGAAGAATTCAGACATGGGGGGGGGGTCCTACCTGGTACTAGCTAGGTATACCTAATAAAGTGGCTACAGAGTGTATATTCCTTATGTTCTCTATGCCTTAAACATACAGTCATGTTTGAAAGGTTGTGAACTCCTTGTGCAATGGTTATTACCATGCAATCCAATCCTTCGCCCTCAAACCTCACTGAGTTCTGTAAGGAGGAGTGGGTGAAAATCCCTCCAGGAAGATGCCAGAGACTGATCAGTGGCTCTAGGAGACATTTACTCCAAGTCATCACTGCTAAAGAAGGTGCCACAAGTTATTGGTTGCAGGAGTTCACGTATTTTTGCACACAGGGAAATCTGATATCTTATTTTATCTCATTTCCACCAAATGAAAATCAAATTGTATTGCTGACTTACTGTTATCTCCACCTGCTTGGCTGCCAGTTTCTTCATCCTGTAGGCGATGACATCCCTTTGTCTCTGCAGGTGCTGTTGATGCGTCTGAAGCATTTCCTTCGAGACAAAAACAAAAAGAAAACAGAGGAAGAAACCCAACATTAACAGATCAAGTACCACACATAAAAGAAGCTGAAAAGAAAGACCATTGACCACTGGGTCAATGGTGTCATCGGGGTTTTTCTCTCAAGGAACTAAAGGGGCAGTTCCTACACTTACAGCCGTCAGTTTCCTCCTCTTCCTTCTATTCCTCCTCTCTGTACAGGAGTGAAAATTGAATGAGTCTCAGCAGAAGCCACGATCACCAGACCTTTTATAGCCCTGCCTCAGATGCCGAGGCATTGTTGAGGGATGGGACTAGGGAGAGAACAGGGTGGGCTTGTGATATCTGCATTGGCCCTCACCCCCCACCTTCACTGTCCTGGTGCTCTGGGAAGTATGTGCCTTGTTCCATTCATGGAGCAATGTAAATCTAAACCTCTGAGACAAGGTGAAGGAAACAAGGCTGTAGCCAGTGAAGAGCTAGTGGAGTGGAGCTGCAAGGCAGACAGACATGTTGTCAGGCTGGAGGAAGAGTTACTCCATGCCCTACCAAACCAGAAGCCAAGGAGAGCTCTATTTATACTGTGGCATGTGTGTGTGCATGTGCTTGTGGCCTATATGCACATTTGTGGAAGTTTGTGAGACATTGATGACACACAGATGCATTTGGTGGGAGGTGCATGCACAATTCTTTTCCACACTTGTGTATCAAACAGGCGGAGTGCTTGAAATGTCTTTTGCATGTTCAGGCTGAGAAGGTTAAATCAGTCCCAGCCCATGCTTGTTTTAATTGCTGGCCATGACCCTATCAAGCCTTTTACACACATAGCTCAAATGGCCTATGCCAAATGCATCAATGCCAGCTCTTCTCAGTCTAAAGACTAACATGGCAAAAGTGCCCACATCACAGTGCATACACAGAAAGGTGCTCAAACCCATTCTGGCTAACCTGTTCCCTCCATAAGCTCCATAAGTTCCCATATACTGTCAATGATATTTAGACCTGGTGACTGGAGAGATGTCAGAAACTACAAATCAGTGTCCTGGTGGCTCAGTTGGCTACAATGCATACCACATAACTGACATCCTAGGTTCCGGTCCTGCCTGAGACCTTTAAGGCACCCCTCCTCCTTGTCCCTCAACGCCAGTGACCAGGCAAAGCACAGTGTGTTGCACCAGCAGTGCTGACTCGAAGACCAACAAAGATAACTGAAATCTCACAGGCTCCAATTGTAGATATGATCAGAAACATGCTGTTAACCAATTGGAGCCAAGAGCTGGCAGACATTCCCAACAAATAATGTCTGCGTCAGTGCCTGGCACTTTTTCTATTCCTGTTTTGACTAGAAATAGAGCGAAAAAAGTGTATTCCACTCACACTGCAAACTTACCAAGTTTGACAACTATTCCCTGTCAATGACAACCGGCCTTGGCGCCTGTCACCAACACCATAAAACCGCTCTGTTTAATGTGAGATCGCTAGCAAACAAATCATTTTTAATCAATGATCTTATTATTACCCGTGCACTTGATTTTATGTTTTGAACTGAAACATGGTTAAACAGTAGCAACAGTGTAGCTATACTTATTGAGTCAGCCCCCGCAAACTTTAATTTTTTGGATCTTTGTAGAACTGGAAAAAGAGGTGGAGGTTCTTTGATATGACTGTCATTCTTGATAGCCATATAACATCAAATACTGAATACAAACACACTATTTAATCTGCACTTCAAGTTCGGCTTGAACTTGTGGGTAACTTTAATGCTAAAATTGTGAATGTTATTGATGCCATTGCACCTGCTAAGGTTAAAACATTCTCTGGTAAACAAAGTTCGCCATGGAGAAATACTCCCTCTGTAAGAACCTTGAAAACAGAATGCCATAAGGCTGAACGTAAATGGCGGAAAACAAAACTTCATGTTCACCATGACATCTATAGAGAGAAACTCCATGTTTACAACACAGAACTGAAAAATGCCAGACAATCCTTTTTCTCCAATATCATTAATAACAACATTAATAATGAAAAAACTTGCAACCGTAAACAGGCTGACAAACCCCCCCGGACACAAATTCCCCCTGAACTCCTGTCCACCCAGAAATGCAATGAATCTGCATTCTTCTTTACTGATAAAATTGAAAGCATCAGAAAAGCCTTCAATATTTCTATAACAAGCAGCAATTTTAGGTCACCACCACATTTGAAAAACAGAAATGTACTAAGGATGACACAGTTTAATGGCATTGACTGCAATACGCTTGAGAAAACAGAGAGACAACTCAAGTCGTCCACCAGCTGCCTTGATGCTCTGCCTACAAGCTTTCTTAAAAATGCTTTTGACTGCCTGGCAACAGACATAATGCAAATAGTTAACAGCTCTTTCTTTTCAGGAAACTCTCCCTGAAAAACTTCCCCTGAAAAAGTCCCTGAAAACTGCAGTCATTAAACCACTGCTTAAAAAGAGGAGCCTTGATGCTTCTATTATTAGCAACTACAGACCTTTATCAAATCTACCTTTTATAACCTTTTATACGGATTCAGATCTAAATTTTAACAGCCACATCAAGTTTGTAACAAAATCAGCCTACTATCATCTTAAAAGCGTAGCAAGACTCAGAGGACTCATGTCACAACAAGACCTAGAAAAACTCATTCACGCCTTTATGACCAGTAGGCTAGACTATTGTAATGGTCTTCTCTCAGGTCTCCCTAAAAAGGCACTTAGACAGCTACAGCTCATTCAGAACAAAGACGAAAAACCACATCACGCCAATTCTCAGATCCCTGCATTGGCTTCCAGTGTGTCAGTGAATTGATTTTAAAATATTGTTACTCGTCTAAAAGTCACAAAATGGTCTAGGACCAAAATACATTGCTGACATGCTCACCCGATATGAACCCTCCAGACCCCTCAGGTCATCTGGGACAGGTCCTCCAACTGTTCCCAGAGTTAAAACAAAACAGGGTGAACCAGCGTTTAGTTACTATGCAACAAATAGCTGGAACAAACTTCCACAAGAACTGAGACTTGCTCCCACAATAACTACTTTTAAGTCCAGACTAAAAATGTTTCTGTTCACCTCGCCAAAATTCTCCCAGGTCACTCCTGTCCCACACCCCCTCCCTGAGCATATCAAGTTCAAAGACCTGCACCCCCATATCCTCAGGTTATTGGTCCAGCCCACAGCCCGTGCTCTGTGTTCTGTCCCTTCCCTGTTCCCACTGGTCACCAATCCACCCGATCTCAACCTTTCCCCCTCCTGGCTCAGCAATGCTTAAATAACCTTCCCAATTCAGTCAGAATGTCACATCTTCACATCATAGACTGGAACTCATCAACAAGAAGTATCTCATGTCACCTTCTCACTGAATTATATCCCCTTTGCTCTATTCACTCTCATAGCAACTTCTTTGCGTGCAATTTCAGTGATCTAGGAATTAAAGCCTACGCTAGTGTAGCACACTAAAATGTTAAAAATGTAATGAATGTTCCCCGGTGTTATTAAAGGTGGAATTTCCCCAAGGAGAGCTGAAAGCGGGAATCCTGCATCTAAATAACAGAGCAGACAGCCTATAAAAGCACTTGAGGCCAGGAACCAGTATCTCAGCTTTAGGTACAGGAAGAAACTTCAGCTTCCTTATAGTGACACTTGGAAAAAGACAGCAAGCCGAGCAGGATCTCTTGATAAGCGCTCCAAAGGTAAGCGCGTTCATTTTTTCGCCCCTCTGATGCGCGTGTTTGTATTATTTGGTATTCCTTTAGTATTCCTACATGCTGTGGAACAAAGTTTGTTTTTCTATGGCCATGAAACATGTGGCTTTGGCCTTTGCCTTTAACTTGCTGAGTTATGCTCATACTTGTAATTGATAAAAATGAAATATAGCCAATTAGGGCATTAGTGCGCTGAATAGTGCATTCTCATACATGTGTACCAGCAGCTTACGGGTTTTGTGGCGATGAATGTCGCATTATGTTAGGCTTTGCTTTCATTGAGGCATGAGTCTATTTTTAAACCCTACCCTGTGGGTTTGAAAGGTTAACTATTTCCCTCCCGATTTATTTTTTACAGTTTCGAAGAGAGACACTGATATTTTTTTTTTGTTTTGCAGGGGTGTCACAATGCATAAGAGCCAGAAGGCCTCAGGTAGTGTATATTAACTGCAAATGTGTGTTTAATTGTCTGTATCTGGTATTTCTGATTATGTTTTAGTAGTCAATGGCCGTGAAGCCAATTAGAGAAACCAGTTTTTTGTTTACAACTCCCTCTGCCAAGTTATGAAAGAGTCTCAAAAGAGTCAATAGACAAAGAATCCTGGAATGTGCTAATGAAGCAAGGGAATGATTGTTGTGGAATTCAGTAATAGTTTTGGGAGTTTAGTGACTTACTGCTTGTTTGTTTTGAGTGTTCAAATACATATTGCATCAAAGTTATTCTCTCTTCCTTCGTATCTATTTCATTCCCCCTTTCTAGATCCTCCACGGGTTTTCACCCACATGAATAAAAACGTTGTAGTTTTCTGGAAAACAATATGGTGTCAAACAGAGATCTAATGGAACATCAGACAATAAAAGGCTTCTTTTTTTCCACCAGGCGGAAATGCTGTGTTCTACAAACCAGTTGGAGTTGTGAGGGAGATTAGAACTGGATACCTGTACAAGTCTCCTCCCTCAAGACTGCTGACGACAGAGGTGAGGTTTACAAAGCTGGAACGATGGATGAAATAAAAAATTAAAAAAAAAAAAAAAAAAAAAAAAAAAAAATTCTAGCTCATCTCTTTACTCTGTCGTTGTTTCTCCTGCAGAAATCGTGGAAAAGGCGTTTTTTTGTGTTGTTCAAAATAGATGAGCACGAATACCAGCTCAAGTACTTCCGGAGTGCAGAGGACAGGGAGAAGCCACAGGGGGGGATCGACTTATCACAGTAGGTTCTCATCCAACGTGCTTACATTAAAGGGGCAGTTTTCTAAGTCACCCTATTTACAGTGCTAAGAATAACCCAACATAACAACTCAACTTGATAACTATATTTTCCAAACAGCATCCCTCCACGAGTTTCTAGGCCTGCTGTTTTTCCATTTCATTCCACTGAGCCGTATTTAATAACACATGAAATATACGTCACCACTCGGAGGACATTTCTAAATTAATTTACACCACGCATTGTAACACAAAGTTGTTTTTTGAGTGTAGAGCCCCTCTAGGTCTTTTCAGCAGTTCATTCGTTTCCCTCTTTCAGGATCTCACTGTTATTTATAAGCCCTCAAAACCACTCGAAGTGGGGATGGGTGCAGAAGAGCTTCAAGTGTTCGCCGTCCTGCGTGCTCTACGTCAAGGCTGCTGAGCGAGAGTACTTCCTTGTTGGAGAGAACAGGTCAGTTGCTATTTCTGGGTAGTATTCTAGCCTTCCCTACCAATGTATACACCTTCTATTAAAAAAAAAAAAAAAAAAAATCTTGACATACCACACTCAATAAACAGTAGCTGGTCACACTGTGAAGCCACGTCACTGTGACTAAGTCCCTGGCGGTATCGAAACAGGCAAATTTGAGAGCAAATTGCAGATTGTTATCGGATGAGCAGCTAGTAATCCAAAAAAATCAGTCGGTTGTTCATCCTCTTTAGAGCTTTAGATGCCAGAATATGTTGGAACCACTGCTAGCAGACCTTTTCAAGAGTGCTATTTGTGCGGGGATGAAGTTCGTCCAAGTGGTGGAAGAGTATAGTGACTGAACAATCACTTATCATTGAACTCTTACCCTAACCTGTATGGATGCAACGGCTCATACTACTTTTCCCGGGGGAGATCGGATCTTGCTCTTGTAAATGGCACAGTGCATGCGTAGACAATGCTACATGCGTTTATTGCATCCAACAGAGTAGGTCATGGTGTAACCAAGGTGTAGATTTTACGTGACCACAGTTGGCTTGGCCAATCATCCCTTCAAGGCCTTCATTGACACTTTCATGGTGCCTGATAAAACACTTCAACATTCCCTGCCCTGCTCTGCTTTTACTATTTTAGGAGGTCTAACAGTCAAAATGAAATCGTGATGTTGCTTCCTTGTTTAGTATGAATCTATCAGCTGATAATGGCCTTGGCTTCCACTTCCACAACTCTTTTTTTGTTGCCAAATGTCAATATTTCTACTTTATATATTTTTTTTAAAGATTATTTTTTTTGGCATTTTGCCTTTATTTGACAGTCAGTAGAGAGAGACAGGAAAGATCAGGTGAGAGAGGAGGGATGGCATGCGACATAGGTCCTGGGCTAGATTTGAACCTAGGATGTCACGGTTATGTGGTATGTGCCTTTGACCACTGAGCCACCAGGACACCCTTTCCACTTTATATTTGATGTAATTTTGGAATTTAATTTTAGTTGAATGTAATAACCATAAATCGTGGCGTCTGGAAATGAGGTGTAAAGTGTTTCATTTGTCCTTGCTCTCAGCGGGGAAGTGGAGGACTGGTTCTCTGACCTATTTGATGCCCTGGAACACCGTCCACATAAAGTCCTCAGTCTGGAGGTAAACAACTTCACTTCATTTGGCAATCTGACTGCAACATGGCAAAGGAACGCTGGCATGCCAATGGTACACCAAAACCACCAGCATGTTTCCTGGTTCTTGAATTTTTACTGGCTAATGTAGGAAATAGAGTTGCAAAATATTGTAGGTAAAATTGTGATGTTTATTTAAGACCTTTCTCGTAGTGCATGCCATCAGATCAGTCTTGTTGGCCTCTCGTCTTAACATAATTTATCTTCCTGTATGTTTTTTTATACTAAAGGAGATGTCTAAAGAGCAGCCCGGGAACATTGAGGTAAATATAAACTCAGCTCATCATCCAGTAACTCTGTTTTGCCAGTCACAGTCATCTGATGAAGTGACAGTAACTACACACAGACAGTAGCACACAATTGTATAGATTTTATACCATTACACTAGCAAAAAAAAGCATGGCTATTCAAAACCATATCAAATCATTGACAGAGTTTGGAAGGCTTTTGAGTTATTTAACCCTGCCTATTATTAACCAGACCTACACTATATGGCCAAAAGTCAGTGGACACCTGACCATCACACCTATATGAGCTTGCTGGACATCCCATTCTAAAACCATGGGCATTCATATGGAGTTGGACCTCCCTTTGCGGCTATAACAGCCGCCACTCTTCTGGGAAGGCTTTCCACAAGCTTTTGGAGTGTGTCTGTGGGAATTTGTGCCCATTCAGCCAAAAGAGCATTTGTGAGGTCAGGCAGTGATGTTGGACGAGAAGGCCTGGCTCGCAATCAACGTTCTAATGTCTCCCAAAGGTGTTCAATGGGGTTGAGGTCAGGGCTCTGTGCAGGCCAATCGAGTTCCTCCACACCAAAATCGTCTAACCATGTCTTTATAGACCTTGTGCACAGGGGCACAGTCATGCTAGAACTGCAAAGGGCCCTCTCCAAACTGTTGCCACGAAGTTGGAAACGCCCAATTGGCTAAAATGTCTTCGTATCCTGTAGCATTAAGATTACTCTTCACTGGAACTAAGGG
>OOFE01028203.1:0-12604 GCA_900323365.1 Monocentris japonica
GTCTAAAGAGTGTGACAGGAGTATGACAAGCAGCATATGAAAATGGGGAGAAAGTTTGTTGAACTGTCTCAGTGTTTTTGAACGTTAACTATTTATGAGGTTGACACTACCAGGAGGGTGTTTCAGCGTGTTAGCCCAAGGCTATGTGGTAGCTTGGTAGAGCTGTTTGAAATTTGGATTTGACCTAAACCTGTGGCAGTTGTCATACAGGCTAAGAATAAACTGAGCAGCAAAATAATGAAGGACCCCGCCACATCACACAAACCCTGTGTCAATCTCTCTCATTTCACTCTCTGTCGATCTGTTTCTCTCTCTCTCTCTCTGTCTCCCTCTCTCGCTCACACACTTGTATGTGGTATTGAATTCATGGATGAAACCTGTCAGGCGTGGTCATGAATTCGCTCATTATATCCTGCTATTGTCATGGAGATGAGGAGGCATCTGAACGGTATCCTTTTAGTTTCAGTATCAATCGCACAAACACACACGGCGATAACATTTACACGGCTCTAAAGAAATGGAGCCAGTTTGAAGATGGTTCTAACGGAAGAAATATAGAAAGAGGAAAAATAATGTCTAAAGGATTTTTGTTTTTCAAAGTACTGCCCCATGTTTTTTTTTCCAATATATATTCATAGTAATTCGATGAAACAGCAGGCCTGTGATTTTAGATTATATTCCATTTACAATTCATGTTGTTGAATGGTGCTGAGAGTAAAGAGTAAAAGAGCTTCTCTTTGCTTTGTTCAAGGTTCAGTTATTAAACAATTTCTCTATCATAAGGCTTGTGTACTGATACTGTACACTCTAATCCCCGACTTCGAAAGAATAACACAGACAAATTTTGTCCTAAATAAAAGTCAATTAATGGGAGCTCCAGAGCAGATCCAAAACAACATGTGCAGTCGTAAGATTGGATGGGATGGACGAGAGGGAATGGGGAAGCTGTCTTCTCATCAGCCTGCGTGTGTGTACTGCCCATTTGTGTGTGTGTGTGTGTGTGTGTGTGTGTATACTGCCTGTTTGGGTGTATGTGTGTGTGTTTGTGTGTGTGTCTGTGATTGCGAAGAAGGAAGAATGAGAAAGCCGTCCCCTGTGACACTGGCCTGGCATGACAGTCCACCTCTATCATTCATGTTTCATGTATGACAAGATTAGACACACACACACGCACACATGAACGCATACACATATACTGTACACACACAAACATGTGCATTTACACACACACATACGCACAAATGCACAGACGCACACCCACAAATAACAAGGGGTCTGGCTACTGCTTTGTCTGCGTGTCAGTGGAATGATTCTCCCAGAAGCCTGGATGGGTTGCATGACACCGTCACAGTATCCCAGGATCCCTGCAGGCAGCCCAGGGACAAGAAGCTCATCACTGCTCCTCCTCCTCCCAGGTGAATGGCAGGGGGGCAGGGATGAGGGGAGAGAAGAGGGGAGACGAGGAGGAGAGGGAGGAGGGGGAGGAGGAGAGGCAATAGACCTGAGGCCTGGTGTGGAGACGGAGAAACAGCCACATCTGCCACAATAGCCACTCAAACAGGCAGGGTATAACACTCACACACATACAAAAACAGATACACACACAAATCCATACACACGCTCACAGCCACGAAAGCTACTCAGATGGGCAGTTCTGTCACCAGCGATTACCCTGCTGCCACTCTGACATGGAGAGATTGGGGCCATATGAACGCCTCTGTAGCCCTAAGCGATGTTTAGGGGCAGGAGTTAGAGAGATGGGCGAGTCGCTGCTTATGAGGGGTTATAATCAGATGTGAAAGCTGTCTTGTACGCTTACAGGCAGCATTGTGGTGAAAGGAGCCGCTCGCTGTAATATTGATGCCGTTTTTCAGCGGGTTGCATTAAGAGGATGGGAGGAAATTGGAAACACATTAGCAACACCTGATAGCTTTGAATTTCAGGTTCAAGGATTCTGAACTCATCCCACTCGTGCAGAGGGGCTCAGAATGTAAATCATTCAGCAGGATTATTCTTCCCAGTGGGTGAATGATGGAAGGAAATGATGAAAGAAACAAAATCATAACACTGGTGACTGCATAAAGAGATACTAGCTTTAGTAAACATAGCCTGTGCTATTTAAAATAAATAGTATTAAACCATAGTTTGGCCCAAGAATTGCTACAATAAAAAAAACAATAAGAAAAATCAAGGTATGCATGACATATACTGTATTTCTATTTCCCTGTGGTTGTGGTGTAAAGTATTAAATGCAAAATAAAATGTAGACTGTGGAGCGGTATGAGATGTTTTGTTTTTCTCTCACTTTCCCAGGAGTCATCTCAGTGGAAACTATTTATTAACTAGACGCTGTGTTGGCTGGTCAGTCTGAGCTCTGTAATAGGAGGGGGGAAATGCTCATGGAACCTTAGATTTATTTGATGCTACTCTCAGGTTTTCCAATCTAGTGCTCCTTGATGGTTCCAGTGCTCACATATAGAGTGGCCGAAAATAGAAGAAAGCACATCTCCGGATGAAAGGTGCCTCAAGGGTAGCTATCAGGACGGAGGAACACAAAGTAAGCACCTCACTCACATGCACACTCCGGCCCTCGGGGTCTTTGGGAATGATGAGAACTGACAGTGGTTTGTGTGCAATGACTATCTCAGTGTTTGTGAACCACAGCTACCAGGCAGCCTCCTTCACAAACCTCCAGCATCCACCGCTGACAACACGGGCCAAAAGATCTTTCTCTGAATCACCAAGCGAGCGCTTTCTTTCTCTAAATCAAGACACGGGGGACAGTGTACTGTAACAAACACACGCTCAAGCTTCCAAAATGTTGCATCTGCAAATTGTCAGCAGTTGAAGTGTAAAAGCTGTAAGCAAATCAATGATAGCAGCTAAAAATATGTTGTAAGCGACGCAAAGGGCTAAACTTGTGCAATGTACGCATATCTTCACCACCATACATAATTCATGTGTGCATTAGACACTAAACATTGGTTAATGATTTCAGAAGTGCTGACCGGTAAAATTACATGCATTTAAGGTTATCAAATGAAGGTCTAGGCACTGTAATTTTGAGCGGTTACACTGCACCTTCGCCTCTCCTGAGTGTTTAAGATGCATTCATATTACAGTAATGGGTCACCATATACATAAATTATGAGATATGTCTCCCATTCACATGGCATACAGATGACTGAGAGCATGCACGTTTTTAAAATGTTCACGATATGAAATATTCTATGTAGCAGGAGTGCAGAAAATGCCTACATGTAAAGATTAGTTCACTTTTATAAGGTTTAAAGTTTCACCTTAATTCCTCACATCTCATGAAGGCACCCTTGAGTACGTGGTTTGCACTGTAATGATCATGAAAAATCAAATCAATTAATGACACATCACTGTCATTAAGTCATATAGGCAGATGCCGTGCACAAGACCCATCGTTTCAAACAGGTTGAAATGATAAATTCACCCTCGTAATTATGGTGATGATTCAAGTCAATGAGCAAACAAATTTCATTAATGGATTAAAAGCTAAAAATGGTCCGTTATCCAGCACTTACAGGGAGGGATTAGCCAGCAGCCATATTAGACTTATTATCTTCACAAGCAAATGAAAAATGATTAGCAATCGCTGGTTCCCCCGAAAGCAACAGTGGCAAATAAAGAAAGTCACTGAGGTCGAAACAATCATGTTAACTTCTGGGGGGAAATTAGCTATGTTTCTAACTATGAGGTATGTTAACGTTGGTATTCCCACTGTTTTGTAACTTGTAACGCAGATCTGAACAAATGAAAGCTTAATACAACACAAAACAACACGGCTGAACAATGAAGTCACTGCAAATCCAAACATCTCTACAACAGAGACAGAAAGACAATGGATATTTTTTGGCACAAATGACTGCATCAGTGCCATACGGATCTGGACCATTTTCTATTGGCATTCCACTTATATTGGCTCCAGAATGGGCTTTGATGCCTGCTTGAGCTTGTATTTAGGTCTCTGTGCCTGTCGGCTGCTGCTGCTGCTCTTAGCATCAGAATGCCGTACTTCCCCTCAGTGGAGCCAGGCAGCTGATAGCCCTTATCTCATCTCCAGCAGCAAGAGATGTAGGGCTGGGGGCACACTGTACCTTGTTGGTCCCTCCAGCTCTCTAACAACGCTTTCTCTCTGGGTGAACGGTCTCTGAGGGCTCAATTTAGACTGTGTATGGTCACCCTTTCCTCAGATTAATGTTGGAGCGCTAGGCCAATTCACAGGGATTTGCTCTGGCATGTTCAGTAGGCTGTGTTAAAGGTCTTGGAGAAACAAACTCTGACACGCATGTAATGGTTATACAATTGGATTCACTTGTACGAGCAGCCTACTGGTCACTTGCTTGACTGATGCTCTCTCCCTCTCTCCCCGTCTCCCTCTGATAACGCTTCAATATTGGATTCTTAGATATCCTCAAATGTACCTGTTGAAAAGCTTCTGGGTTCAAAATCTTTCCTTCAAATTGGTTGCGCAGACAAGCCCTGTTGTTAATCTTGAATTCATGAAGGAAAGCTCAAACCAAGCCCTAATCCCTAGCCTCGTTATAAAAACATCATGGTCCAAATTATCTACAGTATTAGGGCATGGTGGAAGTTCTTTTTATCTCCAGGGGTCCAAAAAGTGCTCTGACTGACTGAGCCTGAGTAGAAAAAACACCCCCCGAGAGAACTCACATTGACTGCATGTCAAACTTTCTTAGTGCAGCCAGCTGGTGGCTCAGATGTAGGCACTTTGACCTTATCACCCACCTTCCACTGTGGAGAACAAATACAGCACAGAAAAAAGTAAAAAAAAAAAAGTCTCCTGCCAAAATGACTGAAAAGGATCAAGCAAAATGAGATTCTGAGGAAATTATAAATCATATCACAAATATAAAATCAAAGGGTTTTGGATCTTGGCTCAGTGCATAAAGGATCAGTGGATACCCCTGATCTTATGATTTCCTTCTGGAACACATCAAGATCCCCACATGTAGATGTGAGTTTTTCCCTGTTCCTGGGGTTTTCTTGCTTCCCCAGTAATTAGACATATTAGGTGCCAGTTCATTAGGGTTTAGTTTTTGATGTCAATTTAAAGAGGTAATTACTGAATTATTAAGATGGATGGCAAGGTGACTGTGGAGTCAACTATATTGACCCTACTTATGTGATGTGGCAAACAAACCTGAAGTCACTATACATATATTTAATGTACACTTTCATGTAAAAGCAAAGATTTAGTGATTGCTATGGACAGTCGTTAGTCAAAACATATAACATATTGATCTACTTTGTAAAAACATGGGTATCGTTATGCAAAGAGATACTTGATAACGTCAATTTCATAAATTGGTAGCAGTTGGCTTTTCAAAATGTTCCGCGTTTGTGCTAATAAATTGCTGAAAGATTATATTTAGAAATTTATGGCATCTGCACAAAACTCAACTTTCTGACCCCACTGTAACCTCACACCAATGTAGAATCCATTTACACTGTTTTCACTGTTTCAAAACTCTTTCCCCAGAGAGCAATTTTCATTACAGAAGACATAGCCCTTTCACGTTTGACTTAAAGTAAAATCATGATACCACTTACACATTACACATGTAACATTTTCTTTTACCATCTAACTAAGTGCATCTTGCACCAAAGTGATGCTTGGCAGTCATTCTCATATTCCAAGATCCTAATAATATGAAAGCCTGCTATAACTGAGTTAGAAATTTCACAGTCCATTACTAATCACGAACTGTGAACATGTTCAAAGCCAGTTTCCATGTCAGACACTGGCTAATCCCTCCCTTTAATGTATCCAATCCAAGGGTCCCCTTCATTAGGGTGCCTATAGGTCCCTCTTCCTCTCTGTGCTATAATGAAAGGACAGTGTATGAAATGGGGACGGAGAGAGTGTTTGCTCTAGAGAGAAGCAGCAAAGTTTTTCTCTCTTTAGACTTTGTCCTTATTAGGGCTTTGCTTTCCAAAGCAAGGTCAGAGCGTCTCCCAACTTTCAGCTTTATTAGCCTTGGGCTTGTCCTCAGGCACTGAGTGGCTCTCATGCAACACCATAGAATACAACCTCTGATTGGGCTTTATGTCTCTCTCCCTTTCTTTTCATGTTACGCATTAGAGTTTTCTCCCTCTCTACCTCGTCCTCCTCTCTGTTGCTTTTTGTATTGAAGTTTTCCCGAAGCTCGCCTCTTGCCTCCACCCAGACGGCAGCGTGATTTCTCTCTCTTCCAATCCTCCTCATTAGATTCTCCCTGGATAACCTGGGAAAAGAGCTCCTCTGTCTTCTCCTCTCCATCATAGCCTCTGCCACCCCAACCACAGGATTCATCTGCTGGCGACGGGTGACCTTTGACACCAGCGCCTCGCAGGCAGGATTACCATTGAGTCCGGCTCATGCTTTGTTCCTGGTAGCCGAGGGAGCAGAGAGGGTCTTTAATGAAATTCAAACTTTGGGCATGAGGAGCCATAGACATCTGAGGAACTTACTTCCCCTCACCTCAGTCACAGTATGTGGAGATCAAAAAACCTTGAGCCAAGCGGCATAGAGAAATGCTGCTCCGCTCTGTGAATGCACAATGATGATGAGAAACAACGGGAGGTTTAGGTGGGAATCAAGGGTTTTTGAAGGACTCAAATATTCTCGCAAGTGTTGTCAATTACCATTCCGTTTTCTCTTACCGACGGTGGCCAGCGAGCCGAAAAACACTGAGCAGTTAGGCTGAAAAAGTTTAAGAGAGACAGGTAGATAAAATAAGTCATCACAAGTAATATTATACGTTAACATCTCTCGTTTTCATTTAGTGCTTTGGGAAATGTGCCAAACTGGCTGAGGCTGGGGTTTATTGGGTTTATCAGTCTGTCAGGCACATCTGTGGAGCCATCCATCTTCTCACTTGAGGTGCGCAGCCATAATGACTGTGGATTCCATATGTTTCTCGCCTTTCCAGATTGTGTCAAGGAAGTTCAAGTGTTTTCATTTCCACACAGTTCCTCTCTGTGTAGCACTGTAGGTGTCGACTTAACTCACACAAGGCACACACAGACAGCAGTGTAGCGTGCAGTCTATAGGCCCCACAGCACAAAAAAAAAAATCACATCCCAAACTGGTGCAATTTCCTCATTCAGCTGTTCATATACATCTCCGTCTGCCAATGGTTTGTTTACTATCACTGATTACAGGGGATGCATAAAAAAGCCACCTGGCATAGGGAAGCTCATCATATACTGAGTTAATATACTCATTTTCAATGATGGCAAATATACTTATGTCATGATGTTAAGAGAGAAGCGTGTGCTGTTAGTCACTGATATACTCCAAAAAATAAGATTACTTTTAATAGCAACGTCTAATCGCGTTATGTTCATATTTCAACATGTACTGTAAGCAGCAACAATTAGAGTATGGAATTCAATCCCTACAGCTGGCCCATGCTGCGACTGTGAAACCTGTGTAAAATGTGTGATAATATTTTTCTATTGGAATTGTGGCTGGAAACTGTACAGGAAAAGCCTTGCCATGGAAACAGCTGTTGGGATTATGGTGCCTGCTGCACTGAGATCTGTCTAGGGGGGCCTTCAGAGAGCTGGGCATCAGTAGACATGAAATTCCCTAGTCTGGGAAAATAGTGAGCCAGGAGTGTCAATCGTCATATAACTAGGTCTTTGGCTGATTACACACACATACACACACACAGACACACGCACACACACACACACAAACACAGACAGACAAGGAAAATATAGAATCTGTTCAATCGTAGTGAAGATTGAGCGTTAAAATTAATAGTCATACTAATCATCAGACAAAACCAGAATGTTTCTGTTTTGCGCAGAAACAATGATTCGAGTGGAAACAAATATATCAGTCTTTCCAGTGCAACTGTCAGGAAACACTCGCTATATAGACGATGACAAAAAAGAGGCATGATAACCCCTTCCATGTATTAAGATGAGACTCCAAATTCTCAAAAAAAAAAACACCAAAAAAAACCCCACACTGAATCTTAGAGGCCTCATCAATCATCAGGGAGGGGGCTGCATAGCTCGAAGCCCTGCTCTGGTTTTGTCATTGACGAAAAATGGCTTTCCATAGAAAAATGAGCAAGATCACACACATACACACACACACACACCAGTCCTGTATTGATTTTTATGGCGGATGGTGGGACTGGTGGGTAGCGGAGGCAATGCTCTCAGAGCAGATGTCTAATGGTGTTTAGAGACTCTCCACTTTATCAAGCCAGGCCAGTACTGACAGTTAGATGCTGGAGGGCAATTAAAATTAAAGCCTGCCTGATTAGAATATCATATTCATCTGGATGGTAATGACGGTGTCTGCTCCTATAAATAATTAATTATGGAAAACCCATGCAGCTGCCACTGGCTAGAGTTAACTGACTTTCTGTCAACATCTCACACTTCTAGAAAGGATAAAGAGATTTGGGAAATAAGCTCTTGAGCCGCTATCTGGAAGCCCGCTGGGGTGTGCATGCAGCGCCCATTGTAACAGTGGCAGCCTGCCCTCTGTGTGTGCAGGTGGCAGCACCAAGGCATTGTGGGGTTTCCTTCTGAAGCTCTATTTACTTTAAAAAAGGAAACACTCTCTTTAAGGACATCCTCTTTCTCGCCGCCTCTGACTCTCACTCTTACTCTAGTGTTGCTTTCTTACACTCTTTTTCTCTTTTTTGTATCTGTTCCCATCACAGTGATACACATGCACCTTTTGGGACACGTTTTTCGAGATTGTTTCACCTTTCACCGTTGCCACTAAGTGGAGACGGAAGAATTACACCGCGTTTTCCTCCATCTTGTTAAAATTCAATGCCATGTGATTGCATCATGTCTTTATATGCCTATTAAAAAAAAATTCTTCATGTTTGTTAAATCAACTTGTTTCTTGATGCATCTGTTGTGTAATCTCATTTTGTTAATATGACAGCATCAGTGTAGATGAGGTAAACAATGATGATGTCTTACGATGCCTTTAGCCTTCTGTAAATGCCGTATTTTAGCGACAGTCTGTTAGCGTTTTGGCTATAAAGAGGGCAAATAATGATTTTCATTGAAGGATCTGAGAGCATTTTATAGCGATGAGGTAGCTCCCCCATTAGTGAAATACAGCATTAACAATGTTTCATTAGAGACAGATTTATAATGCTAGGCTCTAGAACCAACAGACAGAGTAATCTAGGTGTCTGCTGTGACAATTTCCCTCCGGAAGATAACTCTTTACTAGATTTTTTTGCTATGACCGGAGTATTGCTCACTGCTATTGGATACACACCAGCCACTGCAAATATCATACTGAGAAAACAGAGGAAAGAGATAAGAGGCCACTCAAAACCTCTCGCTGTAGACGTTGGCCTTAAAGTTATCAGAGTACAGATTTAGCTGTAGTTGCCCCACAATTTAAATGCTTGCAACATTGCTGTTGTGTTGTTACTCAACACAAGATTTTTTGGAAAATCCTGTAGCACTCATGCAGAATAGTTGGAAGGTGAGACGCTTTCTAATGATTCCCTCTGAACTAATCTCTCTTGACAGACGCCTATATAGACATGTAAGCAACATCTCAGTGAAAAGAACAATTTTTTTTGCTGGGTTTCCTAGATTAGTCAAGTACAGAGTCTCCTATTCAGGCAGTTAGCCAGAAGATTAGCAGAGAACCAACCCAGAAAACGGGCTTCTCCCAGCCAACCATCTCTTAAACATAACAAGGTGAAATTGCCAGAGTATCTCCTGTCAAAGGAGATAATTAGAAACACCAGTAGGGGAAAGAGGGGTACAGTGGTCCATGGGAAGAAAAGAAGACAGTCACAGGTAACAGCACAGTACACACAGCATTCTTTTCTGATTAAAATTTGCCATCACAAAAATATAAACAATAAGCAAATGTTTAATAAGTGACGCTGGAGTCATTTTCTTGGTGTACTCTTCATTACTGCGACCTTCTCCAAAGACATCCATAGCTCACAAATTAGCTTCATGCTGTTAAGGACTTTAATATGGTAATCGAATGCAGAAGGTTATATAAGCAGTGAAGGTTATTCCGTTTCATGTGGGAGAATGTGGGAAAGGAAATTGGAAACAGAGCAAAAAGACCTCGAGATCACTTAGTGTGTTTATCAACCTTTACATTTCTCTTCGGTTGCTCCGTCACATTCCCTCGCATAGCATTTGACCAAAGCTAATTGTAACATTATGCAAGAGGAGCGATGCTGACTAGCAAAAAAAAACACGTTTGAAATGAAGAAACCTACCACGCTGCTCAAATCATGTGATAAACATTGAGTACTTATGAACTCTACACTCACATAAATGTTTCTGAAACCAAATTTTATTGGGTGGGTGAGTCTCTGCAGCATTACCTCTGAAACCACAATTGGGGCTTCGGGACCACGTTTGCCTCCCCATCTGGAAAACGTCTCCTTGAATAGAATGGCCACGGATCCTCATAGCCAACAATATCTGCAGCTTTCTTTGAAAGCAACAACAATTAACTATTTATAATGCAAGAGAAATAATGGAATCAGATAAACAGTAACACAACTCTGTGTTACAGACCTGTTTTTCCATGAGCATACATTCAGCAGTAGTGCTGTGTGTTCTCAGTTGTTTTACTAATGTTGCTATTGATTTTAAGGTTCCAGTGACCACCGGGATAAGGTAGCTAATTATGTTCGGCAATGTTTCACTTGATGTATGCATGTTTTCCCTCTTAGCCTCGAGGAGGCTGTGGTGAGAAATGACTTGCTACATGCATTCTTTGATAATCTTTTCACTGTGGGAGGTTTGGTGATTATGGAGATCTCAAGGCTGAAGCTGTGGGATATAAGATCCAAATGAGCATCATTCTGCCACTGTAGAATTGGCTGCAAGATGAAGCACAAATGGCTTGTAAAAAAAGTATTGAATTTAAAACTTACGCAAAAAAACTTGACTAGATATTCTGGTATGAAGTTTTGTTGTTTAAAAAAGTTGGATTCAACAGTTGCAACAATGCTTAAAGCTACAATCCATGATTTGTGTTGTGTGCACCCTCTTGCAGCTGTGCAGGAGGAATTACAAAATGTATGCCCCAGAATGTAAATAGGTGTTTTTTAGCCAAAGCTAACCTTGCTGGCTAGCTGGCATGCTGACTAGCATGGTAATCATATTACAGGTTCACTTACGTGTGTGGCAAGAACATAGTTCTTTATCACTGGACAATCAGCGATTGATGCATTGCCCCACTCCTGTGCTTGTTTTTAAAACACAGTGTTGGAGAGGGGGGCAGGGGGCCTATGGCGGAGAAATTGGTGCTTGGATTGGAGGCGGATAAATTGAGGTTGGCAACTGACCATCTGAAAAGATAACATTAGCAGTAATGATGTCTAACCAGAGACGGTCAGACTGTCATCATCTACTGATCCTCCACCTATGACTAAAAAACGGTGCACAGAAAAAAAACTAGCGACGTTCTTGCCACACTAGCAAGTGATTTTTTCATATGATTACCATGCTAGTTAGCGTCAGCATGCTAGTAAGGATAGCTTTTCCTATAAACAAACTATTTACATTTTGGGGGGGTACCTTTTTGTAATTCCTCCTGCACAGGCACAAGAGGGTGCACTCGAGCACTAATTGCTGAAAGTAGCTTTAACAACCTCACTAAAACGCCTCAGAACAAAATAAATGTACTTTGAACATTGACGATAAAAACAAAATATCTAATATGCACATTTTCTATGTACACTTTCTTATCTCTGCTAAAAATATTTTGCTGGAGGTATTGCTGAGTCAACAGATGCCCAACTTCAATCACTAAACCAGCAACCACCAAATCAGTCAATATTATCTTTCTGGTGCTCTCAATTCTAATGTAAAACAGCCTCAGGATGGCAGCTCACAGCTCCATCCTGGCTTCCACAAGCACTTCTGGAGGGGCACCTGGTGTTGCTGGCACACTGGAAGGAGGGTGAGGTTTTGGCACCGACTCTGAGCTTCTGTTTGCAAGGTCACAGCTGCCTCACTGGTGGCTCCCATTGCCTTGTCTGGCACTGGTACTGTGTGTGTGTCCTCTGTTGCTGTCCTGCAGGATGCAAAGCATCCCAACTTCCCTGTGATGGCAGTTTAAGACAGTGTGTTAGCACATGTTATCAAGTCAGCACAGTCAGGCTGTTGGGCCTATTTTCCACTAGTAGGGGGAAGGGAATACAGGCAAAGGCAAAGAATTGCAGAATACAGATGCATATTACACAGAGAGACAGCCAGACAGACAGACAGACAGACAGACAGACAGACAGACAAATACACTGGGACTTAAAGTATTGGATCCATTTATTTAGTCTCAGTATTTGTGGAATAACAATATTTGGGACCACTACACCCTCGTTAGATCTTTCAGACCTCCACAGAAAAGAGAAATAGGCATCCACAAACACAGACACAACAGATGCTAATAATAAGCTGTGTTATCCAGCTTTACCCAGAATAAGCCACAGACGACAGTTATGAGAGCAGAGTATAAACGAAGATTCCAATACTTTTCCCTTTCCAATATCACTGCTGTCTTTGGGCTCGACTCGGCACCTGCTGTGGGCAGATA
>OOFE01028205.1:3058-14781 GCA_900323365.1 Monocentris japonica
TATGGCCATCTCTCCATTTGTCTTCTTCTCCCCTCTCCTCTTTCCTCTTTCTGTCTCTGTCTCTCTATCACTCTGATTGCATCAAGTATCCCTGCCCTTTCTCTCTCTCTCTCTCTCTCTCTATTTTTGTCTCTTCATCTATCTTTTCTCTCACACCGCTCTTTCCCCTTTTTTTTCTGTCCCCATCCCTGCCTCCTCCCATCGCCTTTACGCCCTCCATCCCTACCTTCTTTCTCTCACTTCTCGTCCATTACTCCCCCTCCTTCCTTTCTCTTCCTCCACCCCTGCCTTTTCCATCACTCCAGCCCCTCTTCTCCCTCATCATTCCCTCCACACCCCTATCTGTCCCTCCCTGCATCCCTCCCCTCTCCCTCTTCCACCCCTCTCCCCCTCCATTCAGTCCTTCTGTCTGGTGGTGCAATGAGCTTTTGCAGCAGCAATGTTCCCCTGCTGAGCCTGTCCCATAAACTATTAGCACGTCTCCAGCCAGCCAGCCAGCCAAGTGGCGCCTGGGTTATGGCTGGGCTGGAGCGTGCAGATCTACTCCCAGTCATTGTCCCTTCAGGCATGTGCTTTGGTATGATCTGTCCGCCATGGGGACCAAGGCAGCTTAATGTGGGACGTTTAGCAGACTTAAACTCCAGCTGCTTGCGGAAAAGGGGGTTTTGGGCAGGGGGCGGTTGGAGGGGCAGTACAGGGGAGGGTGGAGGAGGTCAAGGTCATGATGAAGATGATGATAATGACAAAAGGAGCAATAGGGAAAGATAGAAATGTTCATTCAGACTTTTTTCTATCATCGTCCTCGCCCACACCACCACCACCACCCTCGGATGTACGTATTAGCGGAGCACACTGCACCGTGTTTTGAAAAGCCTCTTGCCTCGGATCCACACTTAATTTGTCTCGCCATTCGTCTCGTCTCTGATGTTTTTGTCAGGTCTTGCTATTTCTGCCCTTTCCTTCTGCAAATTATCTCAATTCTCAAATTATGTGAAAATCAGATTCACCATCTCCATTCTTCTTTATGCATAATGGATTACGCTCAGCTCAAAAATCATATTACTGTATCAATTTTGAAAGATTCGCTTACTATTTCGCTACTGTATTATTACTCTAAAAAAAAACTTGATTTGTTCTAGTCTTTGCTAGCCTAGAGCCCTACAACACCACTGTATGATCCACCATCTTATCTGAATCCTTTTCATCGTACGCTGTACTGTTCAGATTCAAAACAGAGAGGCCTCTCTTTTGCAGATGAAGTTTGTGGATGGGGCTTAGAAACAGAGCCTACTTTGTAATTGGACAGAAAGTTGAAGCAAAAAAAGGTAGTAAGAGAGGAACTCCTGTGAGTTCAAGACTCAACGCCTTTTTGTTATATATGAGGCCTTTTTGTTTAAATATAAAGCCCTTCAAACAGACTTCAAACAGAATCCTCTCACACAAACACACACAGTCACAGAAAAGGCCTTGACGGCACAAAACATCCATTAAACTGGGAGAAAGGGGAGAGAGAGGCAGATAAAAGGAGTGAAAGAGAGAGAACAGAGAGCAGAGGGAGATCGACAGGGAGTAGCGGAGGGCTTCTCATTAGAGAATCTCTGGTAACGGAGAGTTTTGAAATGACAGCGGATTTACATGCGGGGATAATCCGTCTGCGCTCTGCTGCCTCTCGCGCTCTTCAGGGGGGACGCCTGCTTACCGGGAAGCGCTATTCATCCGCCGCGGAGGGAGAGCGCAAGATGAGCACCGGGATGAGAATATGCACACTAAATATAGACGGAAACAGAGGGGAAGGACACAACCGGGAGGAAGGGGGAGGCAGACGCCATATAAGGAGACCCCCCATGACCGGCAATAAAATTCAGTTTAAAAGTCATAGCTTTTCCTGTATTTCAACTATATTTGGTCATTGTCTATGAGAAGCAAACGTATGACCGTTAAAACTCACTTGTCTCAAACCACTGAAACGCTAACTGGCTAGCTACGGCGCATGATGTATATATGCAGTTTTATATCTTCCCATGTTGTTTTGGAGAATGTAGTGTACTTGTCGTGCAGGAAGCCTTTTTGAAAACTGGCTGCACAAAGGAGGCAAACACTTACAGACTGTAACTGGGTGCTAACGTTATCGGTTTTTATCATCACAGCTACAGTATGCGTTAGCATTTTGTGACCCTGAATCAAGTCACTTTTTATGGCCGTGCAGCTGTCTGACAACAGAAAGATAAGCCAATGAAAACACTTCTATTGTGTTGTTATTCTTCACTGAAACTCAAAATAAATGCTAACGGACGTCTTAACATCACTTGCCGTGGGGACCCCTTCCCTTCCCCTCGCACTCCATTTCTATCTATAGAGGGGGATGACGATGAGGGAAGAGAAGAAAAGGAAGATGGGTGAGAGAGAGAGAGAGAGATAGAGAGAGTGAAAGAGAAAGAGAGAGTGCGAGCATGTTGGGAACATGTCAAGCTGCTGGGAGGGAGGTGTGATCCCCCAAGCAACATAGTAGTCACCTCAAACAGTGTTTTAATGAGGCTGCATGGAGAGGATAAAAACGAATTATGACATTGATGTATTGGTCTGTCTGTAGCCTACTTTCCTCTAGAAAGCACAGTTATGGGCAAAGGAAGGCTATTTAGACAGGGGTGTCAATTTACTAAACCCTGACTGGCGACTGACAAGATAAATAAATGGCTTCCTTATTCCTAACAACTTACTGGACATCCAAACCAAACAGCTTAGGGGAGACACTGGACTTCAATGCTTCCCTGGTGTGAGCTTTTTTAGACTTCTGGCAATTTTTGCTCATATTTGGACTCACTGAGGTCGAGGTATGGCAGGTGATTACATTGCCATAACTAATTGATGTCATGTATTTGCAGAGTGCAGTGCTTTTATGGCCCACTCTAGTCTAGCCTGAAATTACATGTTTCTGGTGATGAATTGCCATTTTGCCATTTTTTCTTTCGGGCGTTCAATCCCTCCACACACACACACACCTCCCTCTCCTGCAACCTCACTACACGTGGCTGGCTGGTGGTGCCCGTTAACGGCGGCAGTTTAGTGAACGGGAAATGATACATGACAGATCGTTTACGCACCAAATCTCTCTCTCTACACACACACACACACATACATCTTTCCCTTCCCCATCTGCGCTTGGCACATTTACTCCGTCACGCATGTCTTGAGTTCACTTCACCCTCTGACAGTGAGCGGTGGGCTTATGCGTTTCGTTTTTATCCACGAATACAAACTGTACAGGACATCACACAAATCAAAGGACTGTCTAAAACAAGACACAACAAATGCTGTTTCGAGGTTTCCAAGACTATCTCAATCAGGTTATGTTCAACTACCTCTCAAGTTTTATTGGGGAGCTGTAGTAATCACCCAATTATCACATACTGCAAAAAACAAACAAATACTTAATTGTAAATTGGCCAATGATGTATTTGCACACGGAAATATATTTTGGACAGAAGAAATACATATTTTTTTAAGTATACCCAAATACTATATTTCGGCCACTCAAGATACATATAGAATGAATGTACAAATACTTTTTTGGCCAATGCATAGTCAGAAGTCTATGAGAAATTTGTTTGGTTTTTTGCAGTATAAGATTCAGAGCTTAGAAATAAACAGGGTAAAGATCTGAACTTACCAGTCAAGTCGGTCGGAGTGTGTGTGGAGGTCGTGCTGCGCGGAAAAGACGAGCTCGCACACTCCAGTCAATAGTTGGTCTGAGAGGTGAGATCCGCCTGTCCGTCCTCTGGGTGATCACGCCTGGTGGACGGAGACACGGAGCAGCTCATACTGAGGTCTTGCACAAATAAAACCTGCGTCCTCCATTCACAAACTGTAACTGCTGCTCTTGCAGGCTCTCTCACAGCGAGGAGGTAAACACACTCTCTCTACCTCTCTCTCACCAGTCTGTGTGTGAGGAGACAGGGCGGTCTACACCCCTCCCTTTCTTTTCCTCACTACTCTCCAAGAGGACTGCATAGAAACACAGCAAAAAATAACTATAGTAATCTTATAATAAACTTTAGAAGGATACTATACACATATCACAGCAAAACTACAACATTCCTGTAAGTACCTATAGGAATGTATGTATTATAGTAATACCATAAAGTACGAAAAGCTCAGTACTGGGTACCACAGACACATTCAAAGTCCCTATAGGATTATTACAGGGTTTTTCGCGAGGGAGGGGGTGATAATTCCAGCCAAGAGACGCCCATCATAGGAAAGTCAAGTTCAGACTGTGTCGCACGTGGGTGGGCGTCTCCTCTCGGGGTTGCCGAGGTCGTCTGGCTATATGTTGGTGTGTTACGCAGGTGGCCTTTGTAAATTCATATTTCATAAGAATCTATCCAGACTTATCCATAATTCAGGAACGTCTGACTGGGGTGGTGGTGGGTGGGGTCGTGGGCTGCCCGGGGCACCCTGGGGAGCACAGTCACACCATCAGACTGTGACAAAAACAAAACGCTGTGACCAAGAGAAGATGGGCTTGTTCAAAACTGCAGTCTGCAGCTCCATGTAGAGCATCACCTGCTGACAAAATGAAATAGACAATGAGCAGCCAGTCCCAAAACCTGATTTGGGACTGGCTGCTCATTGGCTCAAATGGAGAATCAACTTTGATAGACACTGAATTACCTAGATGCCTTTGGAAAATAGAACAAGCAACCAGGGTTTCCACACTCACTTGGACATCAAATTCAAGGACCTGTCAAGGAATTCAAGGACTCAAAATTTGCCAACGACTCTTGTCAAGGAATCCTGGTGAAATTATTTATTTTCAAACTGCTGCTATAGCAACACAAATATCCAACACAGGATTTTCCTCAGGATGGGAAGTGTTGACAGGACAGAGGTCCAGAGCTGAGGCATACTGATTACTTCAGGTGCTATATTAAAATACAAAAAAAAAAAAAAATACTCTCAATGTCATCCATTAATTTTCAAAAGCCTTTAAGGCCTATTTTCCCTCGATCAAATCCACAAAATTAAGGATTTTCAAGGCCTCTGGGAACCATGAGCAACAGAAAACACAGGACACCAACGCTTAGATGATAACTTCTCTCAACATTTATTTTTTTAACAAAAATATCCAAACCCCACAAACACCTCAACAGTAACAGCCCAACCAAATAGAACGGTGAGGCTCTCTGGAGAACAATTATATCAATACAATCAGACATCTTAACTGCAGAACACTGGTAGATATCAAGGACCCTGAGATCAATGCCCAACTAAAACTACGTAGAACTGGGTCAAGGGAAAGAAACCAAAATTGTACCAACTGTGCCCAAAATATTGTGCATCTTCAATCATACAAAGTTGTTTTTCTCAAGAAAGTGTCTTAAGTTATGTTAAAGATGAATTTAGTGCAAATACTGAAAATAAATAGTTTATAATCTATCACTTGTCACTAAAAAGCTTAGTGTAAAATCACCTGCGACTACATTCAAGCCAAAAAAAGTGCAAATGAGAGAACCAGGACAAAGTGAACCATGTACAGTGAACAATTGTTTTTAAAGAAACAGCACGCATGGAATACAACACAGAACTTTGTAGTCATGTCCTTCAACAGTTTTCCAGACTTTTCCGTATATGTAAGTCGATTGACTAATGGGAAAATTGATGCCGTGATTTTCATAGAGCACGAATGCTTGGAACCATTTGAGAAACATCAGCCACAGGACCGATTTCAGAACGGTAACACGCTTGCGGATCATTAGTGTGCCACAGCATGCACTAAATACCCAATCAACTCAAACAGAAACTCAGGCGTTGGAATGGGACAGGAATTCAGTGATGAGGAAATTTAAAAAAAAACAACAAAAGTGGCAAAAAACAGCATAAAGCAGATTTACCTGCTCAACTGAACACCTGGTGAAATAAAGAGCACAAAATAAACAAGAGTGCTTGAAAGTAATGTGATGACCAAGTGCCCTTATACCACAGTAGATGGTTTCTTAATCAGGGGGGCACTGGATCTGAACTGGAGTTAATGCGAAGAAAGTTAGACATGCCAATGCACACTACTCCAATGCTGAAACAACCAAATTGCTATCAAACCAGTGTTATATAGTCTATGTGCAGAGAGCCCTTGCAGAGGCCAGAAAACCCCCCACCAATCAAACATAATAAAATAACTGAAACATAAATAACATAAAATATAAATAGGCACAAAGGGTGAGCTTAAAAGTCTCTTTTCCATTTTTGATTTGAGATAACAAAAAACAAACAAATGAGGAAAAATGGTGAGCCCATCTATTAGCTAATACAGTGAGGGTGCTCTTCTCTTCCTCCGACTGTGATCCTTGTGGGTTAAAAGCGGTTCAATCACGGCTCACGGTCAAGGTGACCGTAACCAATCAAGTGCAGGTGATTGTGGCAAGCTGCCGCAGTCTCTGTGTTAAAATTGGTCTCAAAAAGCCAGGGACGGAGGGGAAGAGAGGAAGGCATTCTGGAAACATTCCCGAAAAACTTGTGTTGCTTCCTGCTGTCCAGAACATCGGGATGTCACCCTGTCTCCATGTTGACTCACTGGAGCCACCCCTGTGGAGAACCGAAGGAGCACAAGAAACAAATCACACCACAAACAGAATGGCACCCCATTTCAAACACGCCCTTATGATAATAAAACAGCGCAAAAGCAAAACAGTGAGGACTAGAAGACAGTTGTCCTGATCATTTTAAACCCAATCACCCAAATTCTTGCCATCTACTCCAGAACCCTGTGTGTAACTGTAGGAAAGAGTGTGGAGGAGGCGAAGTGAGGACAGGAGGGCGAGAGCGGACAAGAGAAGTCTAAGCAGTAGGTATGGTGGATGACAGAGCACTACATTTGGAGTAGTGTTCTACCTGGCGAGGGGCTCAGTGGGCTGTGAACTACAGCACAGTCAGCAAAGTCTGGACTCCACAGTCCACAAAGCTCTGGAAACGGGGCATCACATCACAAAATGAGCTGGCTGAAAATGACCAAGTGAAGTGATGCTTAAAGACGTGAATGGTTGCCATAAACAAAACACACTACTGTGAACAAAATTGGTCCACAGATCTACACCAAGTACACCAAATATGCTTTCTACAGTGGAGGTAAAAAAAAAAAAAAAAAAGGCATACAATGCCATCTAGTGGCATCTGTGGGAACAATGCAGACTGCAGACAACTTGGAACATAGAACAATGAGTGAACACATGGACAACGTGCCTGTGCCAAAAACAACACTGCTGTCAGGTGAAAATGTTAACTATTTGGTAATTTAGAAAAACAGCCTTGTTTTTAATATTGATGATCATGAATTCTTGAGTTCATGGGTTTGAATGAGTTTCCTCAAGGCCGAGAGTCTGCAGGTTTTCCTTCCAACCAAACACTACAGCAGGTGATTTCACTGATTAGTTGCTCCCTCTCTGCTTGAAGGTGTGCTGATCAGTGAAACCAGCTGATGCAATGTTTGGCTGCAGACCCTTGGCCTTCCATGGCACATTCGGTCGCCACAGATCTAATCCTTCAAACATCAAAACTGAAGATTATCACATAAC
Organism: Monocentris japonica; assembly: GCA_900323365.1. NCBI lineage: Eukaryota > Metazoa > Chordata > Actinopteri > Trachichthyiformes > Monocentridae > Monocentris > Monocentris japonica. The sequence continues at coordinate 10,624 of OOFE01028205.1, forward strand.
AGCAATATATATTCACTCAGCTATGTAATATGCAGTCACCTGATTGACAGGCCGTGTCCTCTGGTCCATGGTCCATTGCGGTGCAGGGTACTGCATGGTAGGGAGAAGGGTCAGAGGTCAGACATAGGGCAACCAACCAACACTCATCACCACTGAGGGAATGGGGGTGGGCAGAGGAACAGGTGGACGTTAACCAGGCTGAGGCCTTCATCTCATATGCAGGACCATATGTGCTCTGCCTGTGAGACCTTGCATTTGCACACCAGCCTGTTTGCTGGTGTGTGTGTATGTGTGAGTGTGTGTACCTGGTATGTGTAGGCGTTCTGTGCGTAGTTCAAAGGCATCTGTGGGATCATGACCCCTGCAAAGCTGGAGTAGGAGTAAGGCTGGAAAGAGAGCCGGGGAGTAACATCAAAACCAGTGCGGGGAGTGTGTGTGGAGTTGTGCTGGCTGAGCAGATGTTAAAAATCTATGCTTACTATTCTGCCTCTTAGAGCATCGGAGGTCAAGGCAACAGCAAGGAAGAGTTTCCCTCAATTGAGTATACCTGCCAAGGCCACACCGGCAAATGCTAATGTTTTTAAAGCTGGTATTCTGAATAATTCACCAACTCAAAAATTATTTATTTGGTTATAATGGAGTTCCTTAACAGAGAGGATGTGAGGTCCAACTAACTTGTATAACTTCTTCACTGGTAAATTGATACCGTTCTCTAACTTACACCTCTATTCTTTGCAGCTACATTGAGCCAACTTCCCTTCAGGGATCAATAAATCTTAAAGAATAGAATATAATAGAATAGGAAGGTGTGTATGATAGCATAATTATGGACCACATAATGAAGAGTCTGTTTACTAGACTTTGACGCCAAACTGACAGCTCGCTTTTTACTAATGCAATCTGCATCTGTGTGTTACCTGACTGTAGGGGTTGCCCCCACTGAGCACAGGCGAGGGTTGTGCCACGCCTCCTCCCACCGGTGAGCAGCAGGTACAGTAGATGTATTGGGTGGGGCTCATCCACGGAGCAGGGCCAATCAGGCGGGATGGCATGGACCCTGGATGGAGCAAAACATGAAACATACACTTAGTGTTAAACTCTCCTATTTGCGCTGCCCCCCCCCCTCCAATTTCACTCAATAAACTGACGCCCAAATCAAGTGAATTTTAATACATACGAGAGCTCCTTTCTTTCATGATGGCAGGGCCCAGCTTGAGCTTCCGCCCCTTAAAACTGACCTGTTGCTATGGCAAAAAGTGTAAACAGAGGAAATGTTACTCTTAACTGTGAGAAAAACGCTCCAAAAACTGCTCTAAAGAAATACTGCTTGCTCTTACCTCGATGATTGTCTGGATGTTGACATCTTCATTGAAGTACACAAACCCATACCTTGGCAGAGAAAAGAGACTAACATTTACTATTGGCATTACACCCTAGTTTTTGACTTCACAACAAATACAAATAGCAATACAGAATAAAAACTGGAACTAATGAATGCAGTGGAGAAAGCATTTCACCATTTTACTTGACTGTGCTGCTGGCTAAAACAACACTTGACCACATGGGCTACCCAAGTCATTTGGAAGATGATTTCCTGCTTAAATGTCTGGCACAACAGATCAGTGTGTAAATAATGAAAGTGCGAATTTATTTATGCAACTGTTCATTTGAGAACATGACAATTTCATAAAGTTTGAAGACCGTATATGCAACAAGTATTTTGATAGCGGTACCATTTACGATATGGCATAGAACAACTTTGCAAATGAAGGTACAGCAGTACTGCAATACACAGTAATCATACTTGGGCAACTCTAGACAGTGTAACTCACCCTTTGCAGATGCCTCCTCGGTAAGTGATAATTTTCACATCCTTGACAGTACCAAATCTTGTAAAGAAGTCCCGCATTTCATTTTCATCCACCTAATGGCATCATAAATGACAAGTGGAAAAAACAACAACCAACAACTTTATTCAGGCCAGTTCCAGTAGTTGGTATACTTCACTATGTTAACTCCAGTATGTAGCATCTATAAATGTGTGTATAGTGCAGTTCAGGTACACTGCTTACATCTTATCTTACTCACCTTCATGTCAATCCCACCAACAAAAAGTGTGTTGGGAGTCAATTTGCCCTCAGGCAGAATGTAGCCGTTTGACAGCTTCAGGGAAGGCAAAGCCTGATAGCTGCTCCTTTGTTTGTGGATATCCTAAAAAGAAAACGATGCGTTTATGTTTCGTATGAACCTTGGCAATAACATTACTTCTTTGTAATTTGTAACTCAAACTCAAAAGTATGATCGACAAAATCCTGCTTGCTGGATACCAACAAGTAGAATAACGTAACGTTAGTTTACATGAAAGGAGAATACCATTCAGCTCCTAAATTCATATTTGATTTTCCTATGGTGTAGGACAATCTAATCAATACTTGTGAGCATGCACAATTCTCAACCAAGGCCAGAAACCAAAGAACAATGACTTGGGTAACGTTATCTGATAGTTATATTATCTGGAACGTAATGCGTCAGAGGATTAAGGATAGATAGCAATGATGACTGCGAGAGCATCCAGATTTTCTTGGGATAAATGTAGACACTAACACTAGAACGAAATAAAGGTAATCTGGATTAAAAACTATCTAACTAAAAAACTAACTAAGGGGCCTAAAATCAGCCATCATCGTCAAAGGCATCAATCGCCGGTGACTAAGGGAGCTCCAACTTTTCTTAAGCAGATACGAGCAGCGTGTTTTCTGTAGCTAACGTTACCCTCCACTTGGCATGTAACGGAACGAGTCTCCTTCTAGCTAACGTTACCCAACAAAGACGACGGCTGATTTCATGCCAATATAAACAAGCTCTATTTGACTTCGACATACAAGCCAATGATCTTTGTCAAACTAGGTAGCAGCTTATCCCCAGCAACGACGCAGTCTAAAATCGGCGGATGAAGTTAGTAAATCCCAGCTACACTCTGTTAGCCACCGCTAGCTACCAGCAGCTAGTGCGCCTTTTTTTTTTTTTTTTTTTTTTAAACTTCTTGGCTAACTTGGCGAAGTTAGCTAACCGTAGAAAATTAGCGTACCAATCAATCAACAAATACATTAGTAAACCACAATGGTTGTATTGATACAACTGTAACAACGCGGCATAAGGTAAATGCGCCAATCACTTACCATATCTAAAATCATTAAAACTAACAAACTAGCCAGACACGCTGCCGCTTGTTCTGCCTGACGACAACACGCCACAAATGATGAGAGGGCCAATTGAGAGCCACGCCCAAATCATGCACTTGACTGATCAAATTGAATATGTAGCACCTTTAAGAAAGCCATATAAATAGCTACATGAACAATATCAGTATTTTGCTGCCAGGTATTTTATAATCACATAAAATCATAGATAATCACATCAGGAAAGAGCAGTTAAGGGCTTTTTTGTGCATTCAAATCAGCATCTAGGTGGAAGAAAACCAACGCAGTTTTGCTGCTTGAACACAAACAACATGCCTTTATTTTGCTGGCAGGGTTAGGTTTCAGCTTGAGCTTCCAACATGTAAGAGAGCATGGACCTTTACGGACACAGGAGTAGACATCAAACTGGCCGGCCTACCAAGAGTGTGGATAGTCGGGTTTGAAGACAACACCAGTAGATGGTAGTAAAGGAAACCCATATCCCAGAATAAGCCTAGTTTTGGAGATGGTCCCGTTCTAATCATATAAACAAAACTCTTGAGCTGTTCTATTAAAATTACATTTAATTATAGTCACTATTCCCTACTATACAGAATGTGAATTTGTCATTTCTCACATGAACATCTGATGGACACTTTTGCTAAAGACATGAGGTCACTACAGTGATACCTGATGAACTAATGACATGAACACACTTTTACAATGATACCTGATGAATGAATCCTTTTAATTAATTTCTGTCAGTGGAGGATTTTCAGAACCAAGTCAAGCTCTTGGCTGACAACAGTTCAGAGGATGTTGACTCTAGTTAGGAGTCTGAAGAGGAAGGTGATTCAGAAGAAATTGTCCAAGCCTTTCTGGCAAATGATGGTCAAGCTAAACAGCATCTAGCCAGATTCTGACAGCAACTGTAGTAACAAGGCAGCCATAACTGCAGGCTGTCTGCCAGACCAGAACA
>OOFE01028205.1:14801-26079 GCA_900323365.1 Monocentris japonica
CCGGATTTGGCCCCTGGATCACCAGCTGCCCATCACTGGTTTGGATTAAACTGGACTGAGGGCAGACTGATTCCTGCCTTGTGCACTCCTCTGATCACTATAATCTCACATTTACAAATGTATGGTACACTCTGCCAAATGGAAAAAAGGTGAATACACGCTTGATGTGACCGTACAGATTTTGGAGAAAAAAAAGTTCTGTACTGTAATAATATTGATGATAGCGCTACAGTTTAAAGAAAGGAAAGTGTAAAATGTGTGTTCGTAGAATAAACAATCCTACGGCACAGTGCATAAAAAAGGCACCATATTCAGCTTGTGAGATACTGCATTTTGAATATATAGTTAGTTTGATATTATGGTTTGTTGAGTGATGAATAGCATTAACCTATATCACATTGAATTGAATTCCCCAAACATCAAATTAATAAATTACACTTACATCCCAGAGCTTGATGAATGATCATCTTCGCTAAAGACATGAGGTCACTACAGTCATACCTGATGAACTAATGACTTGAAAACACCTTTACAATGATACCTGATGAATGAATCCTTTTAATTCATTTTTAATGAATTAATCAACTGTGGAGGATTCCTCTGATTTTCAAAACCAAGTCAAGCTCTTGGGGAAGAGGAAGGTGATTCAGAAGAAATGGTCCAAGCCTTTTTGGCAAATGATGGTCAAGCTAAACAGCATCTAGCCAGATTCTGACAGCAACTGTAGTAACACGGCAGCCATAACTGCAGGCTGTCTGCCAGACCAGAACACCCAGAACCAGCAGCCAACTGTGACAGACCAGCAGCCTGCCTAATGACCGAGGCACCAACTACCATATTCTCTCTGCTGCCAACCACAGCACCAGCAGCTGCTCCACTCTGAACCCTGGCCATGACAGCAGTTTCTACAGTGTAGAAAACTGTAGGTCCCTACAAAGAGAAGAATGACCATGCGTTTTGTTAGTCTCTTTGTCAGGCTTTTTGTCAGTCTCCGTCCCCTGCCTTCAGGACTCCTTCAGCTATTTTACTGTTCAAAAGCCCTTTCTAGTTGCCCTTTTAACAACTTGTCAGGATGTGACACCTCTGCATGCTGTATGAAGCACTAGTCTGAGTAAATATGTATTCATTATTGTATTAAAATGTAAAGTAACTAACTACATAACTAACACATTTTGCTGCTTGTAAATAAACATACAAAACAAGGACAAACCTGGGTACAGCTTTTATTTATTCATTATATTTAACAAACTATACTTGAACTATACTATGAAGTTAATGAGCCAACACAAAAGTTTCAAAATGCATTTTTCAAAATTGCCAAGTCTCAGTCCAAAACGGAAGTTAAACATTAGCTACATTGTGCTACTATGTGTGTACCTATGTGCTACTACTGACAGACATACTGTATACTATTACACAAGCTACATCATGTTAGCCTACAGGTGATGAAATATCTGTCTTTTTGAAGGACCTGATTTTGCATCATGTTGCTAAGCAACAATGTGGTTGTTGCCGTAGAGAAGGTCCCGGATGGGAACACCATTGTCGCAGTTTACAGCAACATGCATTGCTGCCGGCTTTTCCTTGTAAAGTAACTAGCTTGAGTCAGAGTAGTCACAGTGAAAACTAACATCCAACTAAAGGCAGTTCGGTTATCTGTACACAGCAGCATGACAGGCAGCACACTGGTTTAACAACTAGACGGGCAACAAAGTTGCTCCTGGCACAAGACACTTTTAAATAAAACAATTGAATGGCACTCAACACTAAGCTAAACCTTGTCTCAGTGGACGCACTGCCACCGTACACCGAACGACAGAGGTAACTCGCATAGCAACAGTTCCGACAGTTTCCGTTGTTTGTTTTTCTTTGTGGAAACAGTTGCACGGCATTTTACTTGATAAAGTGATAGTCATTCTGTGCGCTTCTATTTGTTCATTCAAGTGCCTTTATTTTTTTTCTATCTTTAGAAGTTTTTATCACAGTTGCTTATAGTGGCAGTAAGCTGAAGGGAGATGGAGCGGCTAAAGCAGGTAACGCCAACATTAAAAACGCTCTGCCTCGTATGTGCTACAGATTGACGGGACTTTGGGCCATATAAATCGTTATCGTTGGAAAGATGAACTTGTCGTAACTCATTTGATCCAGATGAACTGATGTTACCGGCTCTCTTTCTGGGTTTACTGTAGTAATGCCTCAGAATTCAGAATTATTATCATTATTATTACTACACAGATGTTTCCTCCTCTTTCATATTTGATTGTGCTCAGGCAGCAAAGGCTGGATTCTAGAAAACCTCTTCTCCATTTAATGTGTGATGGAGACAATGTGTTGCAACCGTAAGTGTTTGTATCTGAACTACAGATGGAGGATGATTCTATCTATAATATGAGTCAGGCCAGAGGACTTCCTGGTCTCCCACCTCTGCCGAAGACCTCTAAAGCAGAGCCCTCAGAGCTTTATCAAGTAAGAGCTCAGCTTTATAGAATAAGTCAGTTTTGCTTGAGGTAGTTATAGTACATGCTCATCAAGATGTTACATAAAAAAAAGACATACCTGATTTCACCCTTTTTGCCACACGTCCCCTGTGACATCTCAACATTCAAACTGTTGTGTTATCCCAGATAGTCTTGAGGCACAGTCAGTACCCACCCATCCTCCAGAGCACCTCCTGGACTCTGGCAGTTCCCTTTAAAGAGCAACGTCACCATCGTACCCCCAGTGAGTCCATTGCGAACAACTACAGCCCCCGGGCCCGGGACCTGAAGATTGCTACCCTGCAGCGCAGATATCAAACTGCCCATGATTCCTCGGTAGATTCAATGGGGCCTTGTATCCTTTCAAGCGCTCTCATGTCTGACCAATGGTAGACCATCTGAGATTGCCACCTACTTTATCTGAAGAAAATGTACATATGGATTAAATGTTTACCCTTGAGACTGCTCTGGAAACTGGTCAAAAAAGACATTTGATCTTAATTAATCTTTTAGCATCTACCCCATCTGGAAGGAGACGGAAACTTACACCCAGAGGAAGGTGAATATGCACAAGAAAAAACACATTTTGGCCAGTGTATTAAATGAAATAGGATATATAAATACTATTCTCCAGCTGATGTGATATTATTTTAATTGAAGCTCCTTGTCGGATTCTTTTGTCCTTTCCCAGGGATTCATCCTCTCGTTTGTCATCCTCACCTGGGCCAAAGCCCAGTCCAAGGGATCTTCTGACCCCCAGCAGCCGGCCTATGACCCCTAAACAGCAGCTGGACATCATGCACAGCCAAGAGGAGAAGTTGAGGGCCACTGAGATGGAACCTAGTGAGAGAGACCTGGAAGCAAGTAACACTGAATGAACCAGTCAATCACTGATTGGAATCAGCTAGTCAGTCTGCTATGAAAAGTCTTTTCTTTTGACACATTATTGCTGACTTTACTCACACAGAGGTATCTGTACTACATCACCGCTGGTGTCCACACTTCTATGCTGACCCCCCAGCCACCCCAGCAGATGAAGACCATCATGCGTCTGCTGCCTCCTATCACTGAGGATAGCAGCAGGCACATCCAGAACCTGAGGGGGAACCTGCAAGAGGAGGTCAAAAGGGATTACGACTTCAGTCTCAAGAAAAGTATAGGTACAACACAACATTCACAAGCATTCATCTCCTCAATGAAAATACAGATTTTTTTTTAATGGCTGATTATTATTATTATTATGTTGTTATTTATAATGATATGTATTGCAGCATCTCCTTTTCGTTTGCACGATAGGACATGTTTTTGCTTCATTAAAACAGAGATCTGTGTGTTTCTTTCAAGTATTCCATGGGATCAGAAATAGGTCCTTCCCATAGTTGGCATAGCAACACTACATTTTTCCCCTCTGAAAAAGTGTCTGCCTCGCCCTTATAATTCAATTTCTCCCTCCATGTTTTGGTGTTCCCCATCAGTGGACTATGTCCTGATGGACCCTTTGGAGCGCCAGCGTCTGTTTATATCCAGCACCCCGAGGCCCTTCCCCAGGAGGGTGATCCGTGGGCCGGTGCCCTGGGCCGCAAACCACCGGGAGGCCCACAGGTGGCAGAGGCAGCACCTGTTCTCTGTCAGTCATATCATGTTCCTCCTGCAGGACGCCTGGCTGGACAGGTAACACAGAACTAATGCTGTTCTCATGGAAATCTGATGTTCATGCAGTGAGGGTCAGATTGTCTTTGACCTGAATGTGAATGTGAATGTGAATGAATCATAAGCCGTATTTTCACACATCATATTGCATGTTAGAAATGATCTGAAACTGAAAAGTCTGCACATCACAGATTGTAAAAATAAAGACTACATTCAATTAAGTGAGGTATATTTGGAGAAAAAACTGTAAACTTGTAAATTAATTGGTAAACATGAAAAGCATGCTCCCTGTTATTCTGCTCAGATCCCTGACAGCTACATCAGTTGAGCTTAAGGCTGTTCACTGACACAGGAGAAAGGGTAGCAGAGACAGTCACTGAACAAGCGATGGGTACAATATGTGCAGGTGGTGCATAGTTGAACTTCTGTTTTAGCTTGCTCTTTGGTGAACAGTGAATGTGCTGATAAAAAAAGAATGAGTGTGCCTGATTAGGTAACAATACAGTAAGCTGTTTAATGTATTGGGACACTTTTTGCAGTGAAGTGTGTGAATAATAACGTATTGTCTTTTTTCCAGCTTCTCTTCCTTAAGGTTTGTCCGACTGGAGGACCTTTTCTCCTCCAACCTCCCCTTCCTTCCGTCTGAGTTTGAAGAGCTGATCCAGAGACAGTGCCAAGCCACCAGGGACGAACTGGTCCATAAGTGAGTCTGCTCTGTCAGTGATGTCAGCTTGTCAGTCAGTCAGTCAGTCAGACATCCAGACTTAATCATCTGTCGTCAGATCGGCTTGTCTATGTAGACAACCAAGCGAGCTAATCCTGGTGTTTGTTTTATGCACAACAAGGCTCATGTTTCCACCTTGTCCACTTTGTCAGACTCATGTCACACTGCCTTTCAGGGGATTAGTTTACTCACTCAAGGATTCCATTGCAACCTATTTTGTGTGTATAACCTATTGGGCTCTGTAGCAACCCACTAGGATACTTGACTGCATGACATGAAATACGAGCCATTGTAATTTGTAGAAATTGGCCACTATTTGTTTATTTTCATGCTCACAATGTGCACCTGCTTGGAGACCATTATTCTGTGGTCGCTCCCTTCAACTCGCCAACCATACTCAAGCTAGAATACATTGTGTGTGTAGCTTTGTTGAAATATCGAGTAGAATTGGGAAAAAATAAAGGAAACATTAGCGCCAGTAGCTCAGACAGTGAGCTGAGTTCCCTTTAAGTAGAAAACAGTTTATAGGATTTCTCCAACACAACTTCAATAAACTGCCCTACAAGGCTACAGAGCATTAAATGCATAAGCAATGAAATTGAGGAAAATTATCACACCAAAGTAATATTGGGAGAGAAATGGGCTTTATGTAATTTAATAGCGTTTCTGGTGTATTTTTTGTTTATATAAAATCTAAATCCGATTCATGACGTTTGACATTAAAAACAAAAAGTAGTTACTGTTTGGCTTTGAAGGGCAGTGCAGTATATCACTGCCGTCTGATCTTCCTGTTTCAGGTGGCTGCCGCACTGTGCATCTCTGTTTGTCACCTTCAAGGACCTGTGGCTGCCCCTGGTACCCAAGAGTGAGACAGCAGCTCCAGTTAGTGTCCAGGAGTTCTTCTCCTGTGTGGCTGCTCTTATGTCATTGCAGCTCCGAAGCCTAGTCATAGGTTCATTACAGGACCTGCTGCACTTTTTCACCATACACCAGGTTTGAATTGTCAGTTGTTTCTTTTTCAATCTGAACATGTTAAAATGGTCTTAATCAAAGGAATCACCCAAACAGACTCTTACAACTTCACACAATCATGCACTGTGGCTATTTCTAATAAGCGTATTTTTTACCCGAATCAGTGATTTATCTGTCATCATCATGCTATCTGCTCTGTGTCCTCCAGGAGGGTAATGACTTTGGCGAGGTGTTTGATGAGATGAAGTATGTTCAGCCTCAGGTGCTGCTGGTCAAGTTGGAAGTAGAGGAGCCGCGGATTGTCTTTAATCCCAGTTTTCAGGAATGTTGGGAGCTCATCCACAGAGCCTTCATGGAAATCATCAAAAGTGCTGAGAAGCTCCCGAGGGTACAGTATGCCCTCAGCACAACAAACTTTCAACACCTTATTTCTATGTATTTTATAGACCTTCAATGATGTCCCTGCTATTTTATTATTTTATACACCAAACATGCAGATAATCTGTGCTTTGCATGCTTTTTGTGGCCAGGTGGAGTGTAACCTCTTTCCAGAGGTCAATAATTTGTACCTACGCACAGTAAGACCTGATGAGTTGCTGGTCACAGACCTAATCAACAAGGCTAAGGACATTTTCCACAAGAACACTGTGGGACCTAAAAAGTAATGACACATCAGCTGTAATTACCTGTGTTGTAATTATTTAGATGTACCACAGGGGTTTAAATTTAATATAAAATATTTATGTTTCAGGTATTTAAATGTGTACAAGAAATACAGCAGTCTTCTGGACAATAAGGCAAAGCAGGACATAACAGCATTCCTGAAAGAGAAGCACTCCCTAGAAGGTTTTACCAAGGTAGATATGGCTCTCCCTCCAAAATATCCACACTGTAAACATTTTCTACTTTCAATTGCTCATTGTTGTCGCTGTTAATGGCTTGGCAAATGGCAATTCACTGGTAATTGAATCCTCCTCTCGCCGCTCCTCAGAAAATTGAAGGTATTAATCGCTTGTGGAAGGAAATTGCCTCGCTGTGCATCACAGTGCCCCTGTCCATGTTTTGTCTGTATGCTGGCAAGCTGAATGAAGACCTATGTGACTGTGCTGAGAAACTGAAAGACAAAATCATCACATTTGAGGTGGAGGAGAACCGAGAGCTAAACAAATGGTGAGAGGAAAACCTCTGGTCCCTTAAACCTACACAACCTGAAATCCTTCCCAACAGAAAATGTCTAGTACATTCATGTCGTAATTCCTTTATCCGTGTAGTTACCCAGCAAATGAATTATGAGTTTACATGAATTCTAAGACAGAGAAGGTCAAATAAAAGCTACTGTCCCTTCCCAGTATCTGTCAACGGTATGAGAAGATTTCTGAGACCATCACAGGGACTCCAGGCACCACAGAGGAGCTAGTATCTCTCAACCAGTACCTGAAGCATACCATCGAGGTGACCCTTCACAAGCTGAAAGATGAGATCGACGAGGCAGCCAACCGCCTCTGCTTCCTGCTGGACTACGCCACTCTGCCCGGTATGTAAAACCTCTAATGGTAATCTCGATTGCAGTCCAGTGGGCTCATTTGATATAGTGGTGGGCCACTACAAATAAATCTACTTATAGGAAACATTGATCTTTTCCATATGAGTATGATGTGTTCCACTGTAGTGTTGGAAGAAATCAGTGGTTGATATGTCAGTATGTTTTTTTTTAGCCGTCTTTTTTTCTCCATCCAGCTGAAGACCTGAGGCTGAACTCCAACGTATTCCATTGGCCCAATCAGATCCTCACTGTGGTTGAATTCAGCAAGGCCCATCTGGCCACCAGGAGAGAACATGCTGAGGACCAACTCCGAATGAGGTTGTAGGATAAATACATTACACACTCCTGGTCCTAACTTCCTCCTACACTGAAAATTGAGCTGTCACCTTATGGAATCAGCATGCATCGGGGCAACATTTCCCCTAACTGTTCTGTTCAGTAAATCTTGCTATCTCCAGTGTTCTATATATAAAACCAAACTGACTATAGTGTCCCAAATTCAAGCCAACAGCTGAGATGATAACTGTTGAATCTCCCCTTGCCCACCTCAGGCTATTAGAATTTGACCAGATGCTGGGGGATGTGAATAAAGAGGTAGAGGCCTTTAAGAAGAAGGAACTGATGAGCATGGAGGAGATGAAGATCAATGTGGAGAAACTCAACGAGCTCACTGCCACTCTGGATGCTGCTGTCACTGAACTGGAGGTGAGAGATACAACGGTTTCACCAAAAATTGACATATGTGTTTCACATGCCACATATGGTGGTTATCACTTTGGTTTGAAAGAGTATTATCAGACAGGTTTTATTCCCCTAGAAAAGAATACATTGCTTTTCCGTATTCTTTATCTGGAAAGTCCAGTTTCAGATGGTAGCTGAGAAATGTTTCTACCACTGTCATTTCCACAGGACATCAACAAGGAGCAGTCTCTGCTGGAGAAGGAACAGAGCCAGTTCCCCATGCTGCAAACTCTGATGGCCAACAAGCAGCCCTATGACCAGCTCTGGACCACGGCCCTCGACTTTCAGAACAAGTCAGAGGTCTGGATGAATGGTGGGTATCACACATTTTGCATCCATTTGTATTTTGTCACACCTACTGTCATTTTAAATAGGTGTTTTTACATTGGTGTACTTCCTTGTTGTTTTTACCTCCAGGTCCTTTCCTGCAGCTGAATGCTGAGAACACCTCTGATGAGCTGGACATGATGTGGAGGACCATGTATAAACTGACCAAGTCTTTCTCTAGTCTTCCCGGGCCTTGCCGTGTTGCCAAAAGCTTCAAGAGCAAGATTGACCAGTTCAAGCGGCACCTGCCCATCCTCACCACCATCTGTAACCCCGGCATCAAAGACCGCCACTGGGAGAAGGTCAGCGGAGTTCAATTATTCAGTTTCACACTTATTGTCTTACTTCATGCCTAAGTAATCCAAGTAAGAGTAATCCAAAAATGCTAGTTTGAAATGCACAATAGATTTTATAATGGAAAAGTTATGGAGGGAATTCTATGGTTTATCATCATATCTGTGTAGAAAGGCAGTTGATATAGAAATCCAGTGGCAGTTTGCCTCTGGTGTCATAGCCAAATGTCCTGCTTCTCCTCTGACCCATTAAGCTGAGGTGAATAATTGATGACACTCTACTCGTCTGTCCACAGATCAGCAGCATTGTGGGCTTTGATGTCAAACCAGATGTGGACACCTCACTGCTGAACATGGTGGACCTGGGACTCTCCAAGTTCTCTGACAAGTAAGACCATTTACGTACACTGTGGTGGACAAAAGATAGAGAAAAAAAAATGTGTACTAAAATTAGAAAAAAAAAACCTTGGACAATTTCATTTGAGAAAAAGTGAAATTGAGTCAGTGCTAACGACACATATTTACTGAATGACTGGGGTATCATTCATCATGATCAGGGTGTGATTCATTCTTTACCTCTGCCCTAGGTTGGAAGAGATTGGAGCCTCAGCCAGTAAGGAGCACTCTCTTGAAAAGTCCATGGAGAAGATGAAAAATGATTGGGCTGAGCTCCGCTTCTCTTTCACTGCATACAGAGATACAGTACGACCACATAGACACACACTCCATATACATATACATACAGTACTTTCATAGTCGACAGACCACAAACCAAGATGCACAAACATTTCCATTGTGACGTATTCCATAATATTACAACTTGACTATTAAAAGAAATTGAGACGTTGATGGCTACTATTATACCTTAAATTGTTTCAGCCTTCTTAACCCACACTGGTGCTGACATGAACTCATATATAAACACTTTGTATGTTATCATAGGGTACCAGTATTGTGTCTGCAGTGGATGATATCCAAGTGCTTCTGGATGACCACATCATTAAGACGCAGACCATGCGAGGGTCACCTTTCATCAAGCCAATAGAGACTGATTGTAAGGTAAGACACAACAACACACATCATCCTCGGTCCACTTGAGAGGGTGACACGTCTGTGTAAGGGTGAAGCCTTGGCTGTGTAAGCTGATAGGCAAGAATCCTAGACATAGGCGTACTGAACTGTGCTGCCAATCAAAGTGGTTTTAAGAGGTAGGGGACCTCTGTGTGTCATAATTCGATTGTGTATCAACCTGATTTAGTTGTAAAGTCCTTTGAGGCTTGTTTGTGATAAAAGGCTATATAGATAAGTGACTTGACACTTCTTAAAATTCATTTTCATGTTTCATAATATATTGTTATATTGTTTTTACCCATGTCTCTTTTATCTCTCTTTTATCTAATTAATATTATAGTTATGATGTTTGCTTTTATTTGATTGTTAAAGCACTATACTTTGGTACTATAAAACTACATTATTATCATCACCCTTTTTATCTCTCTCCCCAGCAATGGGAACACAAGCTGCTAACTATGCAGGACATCTTTGATTCCATGTTGAAGTGTCAGGCCACTTGGCTCTACCTGGAGCCCATCTTCAGCTCTGAGGACATCATTGCCCAGATGCCCGAAGAGGGACGCAAGTTTGCTATTGTGGACAGCTACTGGAAGGATATCATCGCCGAGGCGGTGAGATCTTCATAACACATACACAGCTTTCTGTGCTCTATGTTAAACTGTGTTTGAATGGAGTTTGATTTGAGGTTAACAAACCTCATGCACTTGTTGTGACTTCTTCTTCTTCCCTGTGTGAATGCGTGAGTCCAGGTTAAGGACACACGTGTACTGGTGGCTACAGCCCAACACAACATGCTGGGGCGGCTACAGGAGTCCATTGTGTTCCTGGAGGACATCCAGAAAGGCCTCAACACCTACCTGGAGAAGAAGAGGCTCTATTTCCCAAGGTTGCTCAGATTATGTGATGAACTCAAACTGATTTTCTCATATGTAGTAAAGTCTTCAGTATGAGTCCTAGTGTGTCAATCATAAAGCCTTATGTCAGTATTTTGGCAACAACTAATACAACTACATAACACAACAAACAAAAAGGTTCACCAGTGTTTGAATTTTTTGGACCTAACGATCCCATTTTCTGGCCCTTGGTGTGATGTTGTCTGTCTGTGGCTCAGTCCAGAGGCTCCTCTCACAGATCTACTGTGACATGGATATATTTGTGAGGAGTCTCTGATGGGCCACCTGTGCCTCTCTCCACCTCCTGACCAATGCTCAACTATGCCCCGGCTTACCGTACTCACCTTCAAAACGTCAACTTCCTCTTTATCGTCATGATCTCCCCAGGTTCTTCTTCCTGTCTAACGACGAGCTGCTGGAGATCCTGTCAGAGACCAAGGACCCTCTGCGTGTCCAGCCCCACCTGAAGAAGTGCTTTGAGGGCATTGCCAAACTGGAGTTCACTGAGGACCTGGAGATCACCGGCATGATTAGCTCTGAGAAGGAGACTGTGCCCTTCACAGAAAAGATCTACCCGGCCCAAG